>CAMOHE010052859.1:0-19508 GCA_946598075.1 Artocarpus hirsutus | reverse complement strand
TAAAATTTTTAGTAGTCGTCAAAATTTAATCTTTCACGAAGGTTAAATTTAGGCGGGATACTAAAAAATTCAAACCTCGAGACTTTTCACGACGGTTTTTATAAAAACTGTCGTGGAAGGTCCGAGATTTTAAATTGTTAGTATTCCGCCCAATTTAACATTTCATGATGGTTTTTATAAAAACCGTCATGGAAGGTTTTGCATATTTGAAATTTTTAGTAGCCCGCCAAAAATTAATCTTTCACGAAGGTTAAATTTGGGCAAGAAACTAAAATTTTCAAATTTCGGGGCCTTCTACGACGGTTTTTACTAGAAACCGTTGTAAAATGTAAAGGCCTTCCACGACGGTTTTTGTAAAAGCCGTTGTGGAAGGCCTTTCACGACGGTTTTTACTAAAAACCGTCGTGAAAGGTACCAAGGCTTCCACGATGGTTTTTAGTAAAAACCATCGTAAAATGTTCTACATGTTTAAAATTTTTAGTAGTCACCAAAATTTAATCTTTCACGAAGGTTAAATTTAAGCGGGATACTAAAAAATTCAAACCTCGGGACTTTTCATGATGGTTTTTATAAAAACCGTCATGGAAGGTTTTGCGTATTTGAAATTTTTAGCAGCCCGCCAAAAATTAATCTTTCACGAAGGTTAAATTTAGGCGGGATACTAAAAATTTCAAACCTTGGGACCTTTCACGATGGTTTTTATAAAAACCATCGTGAAAGGTACCAAGGCTTCCACGACGGTTTTTTAGTAAAAACCATCGTGAAATGTCTCGTATGTTTGAAATTTTTAGTATCCCTCCAATATTTAATCCAGCGCTAACGACATGGCTTTCCCTATTTATTCAAAATTTATCTAACTCAAACCCACTAACTCTCAAACCCCTTTCTCTCTCTAACTCCTCTCCCACGACCTAGCCATTGACGAACCCAACCCCCATGGCATTCCACCAACTTTGACATTCTTCTATCACTCTCTCCATGACCTACCTAACAAACCCGATGCCATTCGCCACCGTTCATCCTCATCCCTTGACATTCTACCGACTCCACCATCGTTCGACTCGTCCTTTGTCGTTCCACCAACTCCATCGCCTTTGGTAAATTTCAAACCATTACTTTTAGTTTTAGTATTATTGTTAGTTCTAAACTTCGCATTATTTGGTTATTTTAGTGTTATTTACCTTTAGTTTTAGTTTTAATATTAGTTATATTAATTTGTTTTTTGAAATTTAGTATGTGTTACTTGTATTTGGTGTTTGAAAGAACTTTGAACAACATTTAGCATTTTGGTGTGAGAATAGGTTACTTTTTATGTGTTTGTGATGCCTAAGTATTATTGTGATACCCACCACATGTTTAGAGATTTTTTTTTACGGGAATACAAATCTTTTACGACGGCTTTTGTAAAAACCGTAGTGAAAGGTGCAAGGCCTTCCACGACGGTTTTTGTAAAAACCGTCGTGGAAGGCCTTTCACGACGGTTTTTTATTAAAAACCATCGTGAAAGGTAAAGAAACCTTTCCACGATGGTTTTTTAAGAAACCGTCATGAAAATTTTAATCTTTCACGACGATTTTTTGAAAAACCGTAGTAGAATGTCAATTTTTCACGACGGTTTATCAAAAAACCGTCGTCAAAAATTACTACATTACAACCCCTTCTCGTGCCAATTTTTATATTACACGACGGTAAAAAACCATCGTGAAAACTCTATGTCGTACCACGACTGAAGTTCTCACGATGGTTTTTTAACCGTCATAAAATTTTTCCACGATGGTTATAATAGTGTATTATTAAACAACCGCGAGCTTAAAAAAGAAAAAAAACCCCTCTCTCCCTTCCAATTATGGAGCTTCGTTCTCTCTCTCTCTCTACATATTCTTCGGACAATTTTTTTAAGACCAGAAATTAGCATGTCAAAAGACAAACAACATGCGTTTCTCTGCTGAACCGTTGTCGTTTTTTGCACCAATAGCATGTTTTCATGCAACTGCAGTACAATTTTCACTTTTTCTTGTTCATGTTTCCTACAAACTTTAAAGTCTCAAGACAATTAAATAAATCCTTATTGAGAACCTCCCGATGTTAGAAATTATAGGCTTTCTATTCCAGGACACGTTAGACAAGCAAAGCCATCGCCATTATTATTATAAGATGCGTGTACATAATTAAACACTAGGGAGACAAGAGATATGTTGTAACACCCAAGACTTAATTAAGTAAGATTAGTGTATAAAAGAGTGAATTAGTGTGTCATCATGCAAATTGAACCTAATTTAACTATTTTATAATATCTTCAAATTAAAGTTACTTTTAATTATTTTTAACCACTCTTAATTATTTTATTTATTATTTTAAATTTTGAAACAAAACAATTTGTCAAACGTGTAGTAAGCTCTTTTTTGAAAAAACTGTGTATTGAAATGTGGTTTTTACTCTACAAGCCACCCTTCTCCTCTATTTATTCCTCTCCTTCTCCTCACTCCCTCATTCTCTCTCAGATTCTCTCTCTCCCCTCCTTCTTTTGCTCTCTTCTATCTCTGTGTACGTTTCACTCTCTCTTTCTCTCTCTTTGATTCAAAATTTTGAAGCTCAAGCTTCGATTCTCAGCTAAATTGGAGGTCTAGGAACATAATTGAGTTTCCGCAAACTCGATTTCAAGCTTGGATTTAAGGTTAGTTTAACTTCTTTTTTTTTTTAAATTTCAATGTCTTAAACTTTAATTTTTCTTTGAATGTTGAAATTTGAGTTTGTTTTAGCTTAGAAAACCTTGAATCTAAGTTAGTGGAACTAAAATCATCTAGAATCTATGTTCGATTTGATGAAAATTGGATTGAATCAAGTTTTTTTCTTTTTCTTTATTTTTCTCCATTTTTGGATTTCTTTGAAATTTTTATTGTAAATCTAGTTTAAATGTATTTAAAAGTGTTTATTTATATTTTTCTATCATATATGAATATTTTCTATGCTTGAGAATTGAAAAAACAAGTTGAAAATGAAGATTTGAGCTCTGAAGGCCGAAGCTCGAATATGGAACTTTCTAGATTTTTTCAGTTCAGCAGGCCAAACTTATTCCTTTGGTAGGCCAAACCTGGGAAAGTTTAGTAGGCCGATCCTACCTAACCGGTAGGCCGAACTGTGTAGTTCGGCAGGCTGAACCAAAAAATTTGATAGGCCAACCGGCCAAAGGAGAAATGACTTTTTTTTATCTGTTTTCACTGTTTTGAACTCATATTGAAATTTTAACTTATAGTATAATCTTACGGACATAAATGACACACTAGAACACTATGAGGTAACTCAATAGCATAGAGTATCCTGAGTTAGATATTAACAAACTTAGTTTATATTTAGGGTTGTTTGTGGTTCTGTAGAGCTAACGTATAGCAGAGCAGGACTGCAATGCTGAGTATTGAGATAGGATTTTTACCCCTTTCTTTGGTGGACAGGTTTTAAGAATGGTTTTGGCCTTAAAGGTTCTTTCAAACTGATTTCAATAAATGAAAAATGTTTTAATTATTTTCAAAGGGGACCATTGGCCACAAAAAGATTTCTTGTCAAAGGATTTCTTTCAAATTGATTTTTAAGGAATGATTTAAGAATGGATTTTCTTTGTATTTATCATTACTTGTCTAAGAATGAATGTTCATAATGAATCAAATAATGAATGTAATTAAGAATACTTCATAATATAGGATTTGAATGATAATAATAAATACACACAAGGGCATGATGCCATATTTAGAGATCAGGTCGTGTAAAATGTGACCTTGGGAGTAGGTCCCAAAATCTAGGTGGTCCACTACTGTGGTGACACATATGGTTTGCCCGAAAAAGATAAATAAGATTCTTTCTGGACGAACAAAGAGCCGTTTTCGTAAGAACAATTTAAATGGATTATTTGTTCATTTATTTAATCATGTATTTATTCAATTTTGCTTTCAAATGTTTTTTTTTTCCCAATGCAAAATTTTATAATCGAATTAACGTTTTCTAACTTAGTCCTACTGAACCATCCGCTCGCATTTCTTTATTTGTTTTAAAAACCTTTCTCCTAGGTGAATTGCAGCTTAGGACCAACTGGGAGGCAACAAAGCAAACATGTAAGTTGTAGAAATTTTGATTAGGTTATTTCTTTATTTAAATCAAGGCATATATTATTAAATGTCTATCTTTCATATTAGACTGTGATTGTAATATTTTTTTATCGATACCATATATGTGTACTATTGTGGGTCCGGTGGGACCCGACTTATGTTTATCCACCTTTATTATTTTATTTCTCAATTAACTGTTTTCAAGATAACAACATTTGTTTTAAAGAAATAGTTTTAAAACTCGCACGTTTTCAAAATAATTTAATACTTAATCAGATTTTTAACCAAAAATTTGATTTAATTCACTTAATTAATCCACCATGTCATCTCCCGTACTTCAGGACGTGACATATATTCTAATAAATAGTGTAGACGTAAACATGTCCACTTGCAATTAATTGAGGTTCAAACATATCTATCTATAACTACTTGTGTCAAGTTATTATTATAGGTTACAATTAATTAATTAGTCTTTATAAACTAATGAATTTATAATCACCATGTGCCGATGCCTAAGTTCCTTAATTTTGCTTGTCATTAATCAATATATATATATATATATACACAAACATGTACATATACATGTATGTATTTGTATGTGTATGTGTATGTGTGTATATAAATATATATATATATATATGGAGGTTTGAAGCAAAGAGATTTTTTTTTAGGCAGCACTGAATAAATGGCGTGCATAAGAGGGCAACTCAAAGTCGAGGGCCCCAACCTTTCCTTTCGTATATTTGTTTTGTTTAGTGTCATTATCTTGGTGTTGTCAAAAAAATAATGTTCAAATAAGATATTACAATAGGAATAAAAGTCAAGTGATCATGCCCTGCTATGGTATATTTAATAATTGATAGTCGATAATTGATATTATTTTTTTTTTGAAAATAATCGATAATTGATAATTGATGTGTTGATTTGCCTGTGTGTGGCACTAATATATGTCGAATAGGCGCGCTTGAGAAAAATAATATGCCGCTTCTTCAACCGAAAAACAAAGTCAGCTAACTATTATTATTATATTATTAATAATGACTAGTAACTGCTACTAGATTAGTTGCCTAAGCTACCTGATCTCTTAAGAGCTAAAGTTCAGATTTTTTTTTTTTTTTTGGAAACCATTAATCGTAGTAATTGATATCAGTTATCAATGTTGATCAAAATTTATAAATGATAGTTAATAATGATGAAAACATAGATTGTGGATTAATTGTAACTGATGATGATTAGTAGCTTGAATAAAGATGATAATTTTACTTTTGAATCCATTTATTTGAAGGGATCTATTTTAAATGGGATAGGGAAATCTTGATTATAAACGGGTTAGAATTATAAATGGATTAAAGGTGTAACTTGTCATGGGTACAGAGCAAGGACGGGTTTAAAGGTTCCCAGCTCTATTCCCCTTTTACTTGCCCATTTAATTATATCAAATTTTTATATTAGATATATTATATATAATATGTTATAATATATGTTTTAGGAGATATATAATTTTAAGTATAATGTTAATATTATATAATATCTATTAAAATTTAAAAATATTATTTTTTTATTTTTAATTTATGGTCTTATATCGGTATGTTAATTATTCATTTATTTTACTATAAAAATAACTAGCCAGGTAAATAGGAGTATCATGATACCTCAGACCTCTCATCGAAAAACCCATTTTGTCCCTTCAATTTATGACGGTTGATGCGGCAAGGATTAGGCTTGTTTTTTCCTATAGGGGTGAGTTGGTGAGAAAACTGCCCCACCCCAAATTTATTCTGTTTCCATCCCTAGGCTTGAAACGACTCCTGTGATTTCAAGCATTGAATTTTGGTATGAAGATAAGAAAGCAACCCCAAACCTACTACATGAAACTCGACAAGTACTGGTAACATTTGAGAATCATGATGTAGAGGGAAAATGCTAAAAGAAATTAGGAAAACAACTCAATGACTGATACTAGTCCCTGAATATCATTAGTGGGTGATGTAATGATGGAATCCCGACATCAACCCGACCCTAGACTCCAGTCTTGAATCCCGATCTCAACCCTAGTTTTAAATCCCAAACTCGAATTTTGACCCGACCCTAGACCTCGGTCCCAAATTTCAATCTAAAACTTCGACGTCCATATCAATTTTTAATACATTTTAAATATTTGATTAATTTATTAATACACACTTTTAGTTTTAATTATACAATACAGTTTAATACAAAAGTTTTATTGTATTTAATGTCACGACTTATATTATATTAATTTTTTATTCCGTATTAAAAAGACAATATATAAATGTCATAAAAAATGGACACATTTTAAATAATATAATACGGAGAGTTTATAAGGCATGTCAAAAGTTCCCCGAATTAACACATTTGACTTTCTGAACAAAAATGGACATATTTGAAAATAATAATTAATTAATAATGGTCTGGTGTCTATCGTCCACACAATTGGAGATGAGAACAGCTCTCTATTCTGCTTGTCCATTTCAAGGAATTTTTCTTGTTAAGAATTCATATCAGTGGTCATTCGTTGATAAGAATAACAAGATAATCAAATAATCTCTATCTTGAGGTAGAAATTCTTGACAAATGCAAACTGTTCATTAATTTTTAATCTAGAATACAACAAACTATAAGGCAGTATTGGTGCGCTGAAATATATTATAGGATCCACATGTAAAGTTTATTTTTATTATTTGTGATTTTTGGTACCCCAAATTTTTTTTTTCTTTTAAGGTATTGCAAAATAAAAATAAAAATAAAAATAGTAGAAATGATAATTAAAAACATAGAATAATAATTTACGACAATAACGACAATATGATAATAGCAAACAATAACACTGAACATTAAATTGATGTACCTATGACCATATTTAGCAGTTTCGAATTTCCATAATAAAAACGAAAAGAAACTAGCCCGCAAAGAAAGAAAGGATTATTAACTTTTTTCAGAAAACTAAATAACATGCTCAAACACATCCTAAATCTTAAACTCTAAAAATTCGATTTTTTTTTTTCTTGTTTGTTTTTTTTCCCCGTTTAAGGAGACTAAAACCTGAAAGGAACACACTATATAGTTTCTCCTACAAGGATCTGTCAATAGTACTACCTCAGGCTTTGTTTTCTTGCGTTGGGATTCAATTTACCTATTCAATTTTTGGAATCCTAAATAGCGTATGGCCAATTATATCATAACACGTCATTCAAAAAATTTTAAATTTTTTGTGATTGTTTTTATGTTTACGTTCATTAAATGACATGAAAAAATGCAATTGTAATTAGTTAGATATCGTTTATTAAAAATTGGAGAGGTGATTTGATTCCAAAAAAAATTAGTATTACACATCTTAAAGTACAAAAATTAAGAATAAAGTTGTCTTTTTCTATTGCCATTTCAAGAATCAGATAGACATTGTTGCATACTAAAACTCCCCAACACCAAGCATGTAATAGCTGGAGGAGATAGACAATAAATACAACTAGAAGAACAAACAATTAATACTAAAATCAAAATGGAAAATTAAATGCAAAAAATAAAAACAAACACCGAAATTTATAATGATTGACCTCAACACGGCTTACGTCCACTTATTGTTCTTCACTATAATTTTTTGAGAAAATACGCACTCAAGATTCCTCACTCAAGCACTCAGATTTAAGTATCAAAACAATCTCAAAGAATTACTTTCACCCTGAAAATTCTAAACCCCTACTATTGTTTCTCTTCCCTCTAATTATAGAGGAACTCTCATACCTGCTCTCTCACGTCCTTCACTTTTTGTTGCCTTATCCCTCCGATCGTATCTCTTTGTCTTTTCTAAGTTCTAAAACACATAGAGAGACGGTTTCATAGCAGTTATCTGGATGATTCAGGTCTGCGAGACAATTACATTGGGTGGAAGTTTTAGTTTAGATCAAAAGCATATTCGATTAATGAGGGTTATAATGACATCTTGTTATACTAATATAAAGCAACAAGATGGTGCTTCGCCTGCACTTCTCCTTGCTCCGATGTGCACTAGCTCCTTACCTCAACGAGCTCGAAGCTTCCCTAAACCAATGGTTGTACCCTTGTGAAGTACATTAAAGTTTAATTGCTTTAGGTTTGAAATGCATTTAAAGATTTTAGGTGATCTTGGATGATTTAGATAGGGCTGGGTAGTACCCATCCTAGTCGTTATGCAAGCAAGGCCTGCCTTCAGGGCCGTAAGTAAGGCCACATTTTTTCCTTTTTTTTTTGTTTTACTTTTTCTTTTTCAGGTGAAAGGGGCCACCTTGTTTAGAGAAACGCCCTCCCATGAATGGTGCTCCCATTCTCTCCTATCTTTACATTTTGAGAAAAATTCAAAGTTCTTCCACTTTTCTTCAACTCCCCATCCAAGTGCTCTCCACAAAAATTTCCTTAATCTTATGGCCTTGATTTTCAAAGATTGGATCAAGGATTGGATTTTGGTGAGAATAGAGGGTATTCAGGGTGAACAAATTATGGATTTCAATTGTTTGCCACTTTCACGACCCAGATTTTGAGGTCATTTTCTCTAAGTTTCTTCAAGCATTCTTTGTGTTCATTGTGCTATTTTTCAAAGGTTAATTTAATTTGATCCTCCAATTTATGCTTTTGTATGTTATTTCTTGTTTGTTGGTAAACTATGTTAGACATGTATGCCCTAAGGAGTAAAAATATAATAAGTTTTTGAAGACATTTTTATTAATAAAGAATTTATTTATTATTTATATACCAAATCTTGTTCTTTTTACGTTCATATTTGTTGAATGTATGATAAGCAAACAAAAGTCTAAGACTATTAGTCTAAACCTTTAAGAATTAGGTATATAATAGACAGATTATACGGAAAATATGATTCTTAAGGTAGCAGTCTAAATCATTAAATCCGCAATCGAGGGAATAAAGTTGGGCACTTTATTCATGCAAAGATTGTTATGATGTATATAACCTTAACGGGAGATAGTTTGTCTTGACCATTGAAGGTAGACTCCATGAATAGCAACGTTGGTACATTGTCATAGGTGACGATGCGTTGAATCAAGACATAACGTGAATTGATTTGGATTAATAATTCTGTCTTTGACAAATCGATTCACTTTAAAAAATCATATGTATTGTATCTTAATCCTAAGATAAATAGTGGGCGCGTTGTCTTAACTTATGTCTTTTAATGCACCAAAAAGTGACATCTATATTTTAATAGTAGTACGCATGCTGGTATATTGGAGGCATGACTCTTGATAACATAGACCTGTTATTCATAGATATGGAATCTATAGCTCCTCTTTAGGAGTAGTTGATATCCTCTTATATGCATTATCCTATAATTGAAAAACTGAAGCACTTAACCATTTGGATATATAGGTGTAACTGAATGGTATACTATCTTTGGATAGTAAGTTTTCCGATGGTGAGATAATGGAACATAAGAGAAAAATAATCGAGAAGGTAAAAAGGTAAGACAGAACTTGTCTTTAAGCCGATTATGGATAATCCTATGGGGATACGATACATTATTATATGTCATGGAGACTTAGCTATATGGGTTTCGTAATTCTATATAGTTTGAGAGTGCAGCTCTGAGCTTTTAGTCGAGTAGCGTTAAAGTTGATAATTATGAAATGTATATATGGGATATTGGATTTCATAATTATCGGGAGCTTGAAGTATATAGGTCCATCAAGTCTCTTTTACTGGCTCATAAAAATCCTGTAACGATACGACGTGCTTTTTCAATAATTGGTGACTTATGTCATATTATCATATTGGTTGAAAATTCGATAGGATCAGATAATTCATGTCTATTTATCGGTTGAATTAATTTTTTAAAAATTAATTTAAGATAAACTTATTGAATTATCGAGATCAGATAATTCACGTCTGTTTATCGGTTGGATTAATTTTGAATAAATTAATTTAAGATAAACTTGTTGAATTATTAGGAATATTTATTTTCCTAAAGATTGTCTAGTTATGACTATTTTAATCAGATAACTTCTCTATTGGGTCATTTGAATTAAAATTGAGGCTCCATCCCAAAAATCTTGGGTGGGATTAAAGATTAACAGGGATCATTTATTGTAAGTTCAGCAGGCCGATTGCCAATTCGGTCTGCCGACCGAGTGATAAGTGGATCACACGTTTTTACGTAGATTTTATCAGATATTGATCTTGATTTGATTATGATTCGAATTTTCGAGGCCTTATCTGATAAGGACTGCCTCTTGGGTCCAACCTCTATAAATAGGGAGTGAGTCTTATAGTTAATTAGATCAGTTGATAAATGTAGAGTAAGACTCTGTTAGTGAGACTCTGAAACTCCTCGGAGAGCTGTTGTTTACGAATCACGAACTGTAGCTTTAGGATTTTCTCAATTAGTTAGAAAGAGAGCCACTTGTGGAAGAGCTATACAAGTGTGCCCACACACACACCAGTTTTGGATAGAGAATTTCAAAGAAAGCTAGTTGGTTGAGGTCCTTCTGGAACGCACATCTCTTCACAGGCTACAAGAGCTTTTCTGCATTTACGAGATTAGTAAGATCTAATTAATTTATGTATATAGTGTGTCAAACTTGTGTTTCAGAAAAAACTCTAGTATAAAAAAATTTTAAAATTTCACAGCGTGCTATTTTTTTGACAATTGGTATCAGAGCTATAGTCTTTATATAAATTTATAAGTTTGTGATCATACTATATGAATAAATTATGTGATCTTGATCTCTCCCATGCTTGAATTTAATTTTTCAAAGAGTTGGCACTTTAGGTTTTTATATATTTTTGTGTTGTCATGGATTATATAATGAATGTTTATTAATTAATTATGGTTGATTAAATTATTATTTAATTATTTGTTAATTAATTAATTTATGCCAGTTATGGTTCCTTAAAGGTTAAAATGTGTATCTAGGTTTTTCATGTAATTAGATGACGGACTATCATCTCCATCTAGGAATTATCATTTAATTTTAAATTTATAAAAATTTTGTAATTAAATAATTATTCGGAGAAGACGGATCTAGAAGATGGATCTACAAGATGGATGATAACATTCCCAAGTATTTCCTAAGTCTCTAATTTTATGCTTTTGAATTGTTGAAAATAAAATTAATAAATTGCATTAAAAACTATATTATCTAGAAAAAGGTGATCCTCGGTCAGCATGCCAAACCCTCGAGTTTGGTAGGCTGATGGTCGCAAAGCGATAGGCCGAACCTTTGGGATCGGCAGGCCATCAGTAGAGCCGAAATCTAATGCTCTAACAGGCCAAACTGTCATGATCAGTAGGCTGACTTGAAAAGATCTACAAGCCGATGGATCATGACCGGTAGGCCGATTACACATATCAGCATGCCAACAGAGAGCAGTAAATTTTTCAAAAAAGGTGCATTTTTTGATGCAGTTTTAATTTTATTTTTAAGACAATTCTAAGAAACATTAAATTTGGATATGACTAGAAATATAGAGTTTTTGATCTATGCAAGATTGAAGACTTGAAGATGCAAGTTACATGAAGACAGATACAATTTAAAGATTCAAGGATGAAGAATCGATAATATATTTCGATTATTCTCTTGCAATCTTTGTTTTCTTTTCTATATGGTGGAACCATAATATTACGGTTATTTATTATTATTTTGCTTGTGGTTTTGCATGATTGCTTTGCATGTCTATATTATAATATGATTTGCCATTTATATTGATAACATGTCATAGAATAGGGAGTGCCGCTCATCAAAAATTGTTCATGCATGTCTATAAAATAAAACCTTGATTTCAAAAGAATGAGTGGGAGGAAGTTTTCAAAGAGATGACCTATGGCCTCCATCGTTGGTCTATAGGTAGCACATGGTAGTTTCGACCCCTAAAAAAGGACTTTATCATGTACCGAGTTAGATCTCTAAGAGGATAAGGTATTTTAGCTCTATTTATCGTTGCACACCCCTAAATGTTGATTATAAATCATGGATAAAATATTGAAACGATGGTTATATACTTATGTTGATTTTATTATTAACCTCCCCTAGGAGCTCTATTAATAAAATTAATGGCCAAAGAAACGATTATTAATATATGTTGGATTATACAAGTCCTGGATGGCATATATTTATCAGAAGGGAATTCGTGTTCTTGATTGAATTTAGCAAGACTCCCCTAGGAGCTTGTTGAATTTTGAGTTGGGAATTATCATTATAAGGTTATGATATTTTCAAGGTTTTGACACGTAAACACATTTGTGTGTTTTACATGATTGTGTTATCTTACTAAATTATTATGATATGTTTGCTTATGTTTGGTATGTAATTCTTTATTGTAGATTAAAAATGTCTAAAAACGTTTTATCATCGATACTTGATAAAAACCAATTAACCAGTGAGAACTAAATGATTGGAAACGGAACCTAAACATCATCCTATCCTTTGAAAAACTAAAATTTATGCTGACAACACCTTGTCATCCCAAGCCAACGGGAGATTCCACCAATGAGTAAATCCAAGCGTATGATTGCTAGAAAGATGCTAATGTCAGGCCCGCTGCTATGTTATGGCCAACATGAACAACATGTTGCAGGCTCAACATGAGAATTATGAGACTGCTAAGCAGATCTTGGATAATCTAGACGACATGTTTAGAGGCTAGGCCTTAACAAAGTGGTAAAGGGCTTTTCAAAAACTCTTGAATTGTAAGCAGAGACTAGGGACGTTTGTAAAAGTGCATATGATGCTAGTCATCGGTTACCTTGCTGAGGCTCATACCAATGGAGCTAACATCGATGCTGAAACTCAGATGACTATAGTTTTTGAGACTCTGTCTAAGGAATTTATTCCTTTTAAAGCTACATTTAATTTAAACAATATATGAGATATGACCTTGACAAAGTTGATGAAACAGTTACAGGAGCTCGAACTGTTGATCAGGGAATCTCCTGTTGGAGGCGAGGCCAACTTGGTGACTTCTTTTGGTTCCAATCCTAACCCCGAGAATGGAAAGAAGCAACGGGGTCAAGAATAGGAAGTCTTCTATTCCTACAAACGGCAAGAACAAGAAGAAAAAGAAGAAGAACCCAAAGAAGCTAAAGCGCTTTTTCTGTAGGAAGGTCGGGCACATTAAGAAGAATTGCAAAGACTTCCTTTCTTGAGTAGGTATGTGTGATCTTCTATATTTAGAAACTTGTTTGGTTGATAAATCCAGTGACATTTGAGTTATAGATTCTAGAGAAACTAATCAAGTTTGTGTTTCTCTATAGGGGTTCAAAGAAATAAGAAGTCTGCTACATGAAGACTTTACGCTTCAGATGGACGATAGATCCTTGGTCTTAGCTAAAGCAGTAGGAGACGTCCATATGTATTTTGATAATTATAGGAATTTAACTTTGCAAGATTGTTTTATGTTCCTAAATTTAAAAGGAATTTAATATGTAGCTTGTTTATTTAAAGACTCCTATTTGGTTTCTTTTAATAATAAAGTAGTGATTTGTAAAAATAAATCTTTTATTTGTTCTAGATGGATGTAAAATAATCTATATTTTATCAAACCTAAGATGGACTTACTGCTGAGAAGAATGATAATAACTCTAAAAGACTTAAAACTTCTCACTCTAATAAGACTTATCTTTGGCATTTATGACTTGGTCATATTAACTTGAATAGGATTCAAATGTTGGTAAGGGATAGACGTTTAAGTCACTTAAAGGTGAAATCTATACCACAATGTGAATCTTGTTTGGAGGGTAAAATGACCAAAAGACTATTTAAGTCTGAGAGCAATAGGACTGAAGGGGTTCTAGAATTTATGCATAGTGATGTTTGCGGACCAATGAACATTTGGACACGATGAGGGTATGAGTTCTTCATCACTTGTATTGACGATTACTCAAGGTATGGGTATGTGTACCTAATGCACCACAAAAGCAAGACTTATGACAAATTCAGGGAGTTTCAGGCTGAAGTGGAAAAGCAACTGAGTAGACCCATCAAGGCACTTCGATTCGATCGAAGTGGTGAATACCTTTCTAATGAGTTCTTGGGACACTTATTAGAGAATGGGATTTTATCCCATTTAACTACATCAGGCACTCGTAGCAGAATGGCATAGCAGATAAAAAAAATAAGACTTTATTGGATATGGTCGATCCATGATGAGTTATTCATCATTGCCTTTATCTTTTTGGGGATATGCACTGCAAACCGCATGTTATCTTTTGAACAATGTGCCTTCAAAATCAGTTCCTAATTACTAGTTGTGGATGGGTAAGAAGACATCCTTAAACAATATTCACATATAGGGATGTCTGGCTCATGTCCTATTTAGGGATGTAAATAAGTTGGAAGCACATGCAAAAGTTTGCGTGTTTGTAGGATATCCAAAAGGGACAAAAGAGGGTTCTTTCTATAACCCAAGAGAAAATAAAGTCATGGTTTCAACTAATGTAACTTTCCTTAAGGAGAGTTACATGGACGACTTAAAGTCTTGAAGCAAAGTGGTGCTCGAGGAGTTGGCGAGTGATTTGATCACTCCAGGGGTTTCGACTGAAACCATTCTGATCAATGTAAAAAACCAAACAAATCGGAACAACAATCTAAGGGGCTTTGGCGTAGTGGGAGGATCAGGCGTCAACACAAGTGGTATATGTTCAATGGTGAGGCCTTCTTGGCTGAACAGGATGAACATGATAGGGACTCGTACACTTACGTAGAGGCTATGGAGGATGTTGATTCGAAACTCTAGACAGAGGCCATAAACATAAAGATGAAATCTATGGAGACTGATCGAGTCTGGGAGCTTGTGGATCTTCGTGAAGGTGTAAAACCCATAGGGTGTAAGTGAATCTACAAGAGGAAGAAAAGAGTGGATGAAAAGGTCGAAACATTTAAGACTAGACTAGTAGCTAAGTGATACATGCAAAAGGAAGGAATTGATTATAAGGAAACCTTTTCGCCTATAGTCATGCTTAAATCCATCCGCATTTTCTTGTCTATAGCTGCCACTCTCAACTACAAGATTTGATAGATCGATGTCAAGACAGCCTTTCTAAATGGCTATATTGATGAGTCCATTTATATGGAACAACCAGATGGGTTTAAGGTCAAGGTTCAAGAGGGTAAGGTTTATAAGTTGCTAAAGTCAATTTATGGACTTAAGCAGGCTTCTCGTTCTTGGCACATAAGATTTGATCAAGTGATCAAGACTTTACACAAAATGTGGATGAACCATGTGTGTACAAACACATTAAGAATGGGAAGGTGGTTTTTCTACTGCTCTATATAGGTGACATTCTACTAATTAGCAATGACGTTAGGGCATTGTCATCTGTCAAATTATAGTTGACTAAGCAGTTTAATATGAAGGACTTAGGTGAGGCTAATTTTGTTCTCAATATCCAGATCGTTCAGGATAGGAAGAACAAAATGATAGCTTTGTCTTAGGTTGGCTACATATATAAGATTCTCAAGAGGTTTGCAATGTAAGATTTCAAGGAAGATAGGCAACCATCTAAGTTTGGAATTACTCCTTCTAAGAAAGACTCTCTAAAGTCTGAGGAAAAAAGAAAATACATGAAGAACGTGCCTTATGCTTTGGTAATGGGTAGTCTTATATATACCATGCTTTACACACAACTAGATATTTATTATATGGTCAGGATTGCAAGTCGATTTCAGGCAAATCTGGGACCAAACCATTAGGTTATAGTCAAGCATATTTTCAAGTACCTGAGAAGGATTTAAAGGCATATGCTTGTGTATTCGAGTGAGGACTTAACTCCTCTAGGATACACTGATTCGGATTTCCAATCTTGTCTGGATTCTAGGAGATCGACTTTGGGTTTTGTGTTTACTCTGAGCAGCGGTGGCATCAGTTGGAGAAGTGTGAAGCAAGATTGCATTTTGGATTCAATGATAGAGGCCGAGTATGTGGCAGCTAGTGACGCTTTGAAAGAAGCAGTATGGCTCCGCAAGTTCCTTAGGGATCTTGAGGTAGTTCTTGGTATGGATAAAGCAATATCACTATACTATGATAACAGTGCGACGATAACTAATGCTAAGGAACTAAGATTTCACAAGAAGAGTAAGCATATTGATCGAAAGTATCATGTGATAAAGGACTTCGTTGAAGGCAGGCATGTCGTTGTGTGCAAAATCGCATCAGATGATAATTTAACTGATCTATTCACGAAGACACTCACTGGAAGAGTATTTGAGAGGATATATAAGCTATAAGGATGCAAGATTTGTCTTATTTACTCACTTAGTGCAAGTGGGAGATTATTAGATATGTATACCCTAAGGAGTAAAAATGTAATATGTTTTTGGAGACATTTTTATTAATAAAGAATTTATTTATTATTTATATACTAAATCTTGTCCTCTTTATGTTCATATTTGTTGAATGTATGACAAGTAAACAAAAGTCTGACACTGTCGGTCTAAACCTTTAAGAATTAGGCATATGATAGACAGATTATGTGAAAGACATGATTCTTAAGATAATGGTCTAAATCATAAGATCTACAATCAAGGGAATAAAGTTGGACGCTTTATTCATGCAAAGATTATTATGTTGTCTATATCTCTAATGGAAGATGGTTTGTCTTGATCATCGGAGGTAGACTTTGTGAATAGAAACATTGGCATATTGTCATAGGTGACGATGTGTTGGATCAAGATATAAAGTGAATTAATTTGGATTAATAATTTTATCTTAGAAAATTAATTCACTTTAGACAATCATATATATTATATCTTAATCTTGAGATGAATAGTGGACATGTTGTCTTAACTTATGTCTTTTGATACACTAAAAGGTAACATCCATATTTTAATAGTGGTATGCATGCCAGTACGTTGGAGACATGACTCTTAATAGCGTAGACCTGTTATTCATAGATATGAAATCCATAGCTCTTCTTCAAGAGTAGTTGATATCCTCTTATATGTATTATCTTGTAATTGGAAAACTAGAGCACTCAATCATTTGAAGACGTAGGTGTAACCGAATGGTATATTGTCCTTTGATGGTAAGTTTTCTGATGATGAGATAATGGAACATAAGAGAAAAATAATCGAAAGGTAAGACAAAACTTGTCCTTAAGCCAATTTTGGATAATCCTATGGGGATATGATACATTATGATATGTCATAGAGACTTAGCTATACGGCTTCGTAATTCTATATAGTTTGAAAGTGTAGCTCTGAGCTTTTAGTTGAGTAGCTTTAGAGTTAATGATTATGAAATGTATATCTAGGATATTGGGTTTCAAAATTATCAAGATCTTGAAATATATAGGTCCATTAGGTCCCCTTTGCTAGCTCATAAAAATCCTATAACGATATAACATGTTTTTTCAAAAATTGGTGACTTGTGTCATATTATCATATTGGTTGAAAATTCGATAGGATCAGATAATTCATATATGTTTATCAGTTGAATTAATTTTTTGAAAATTAAAGATAAAATTATTGAATTATTGGGATCAGATAATTCATGTCTGTTCATCGGTTGGATTTATTTTGAATAAATTAATTCAAGATAAACTTGTTGAATTATCATGAATATTTATTTACCTAGAGATTATCTAGATATGACTGTTTTAATTAGATAACTTCTCTATTGAGTTATTTGAATTAAAATTGAGGCTCTGTCCTAAGAATCTCGGGTGGGAAATAAAGATTCGCATGGATCATTTATCGTAAGTTCGGCCTACCGATAAAGTAAATTCGACAGGCCGATCTGCCAGTTCGGCCTGCCGACCGAGCGATAAGTGGATCACACGTTTTTACACAAATCTTATCAAATATTGATCCTGATTTGATTCTGATTCAAATTTTTGATGCCTTATCTGATAAGGATTGACTCTTGGGCCCAATCTCTATAAATAGGGAATGAGTCTCATAGTTAATTAGATTAGTTGAGAAATCTAGAGTGAGACTCTACCAGTGAGACTCTGAAACTCTCTAGAGAGCTGTTGTTCACAAATCATGAACTATAGCTTTGGGTTTTTCTCAATTGGTTGGAAAGAGAGCCACCTGTGGAAGAGTTGCATGAGTGTGCCCACACACACACCAGTTATGGATAGAGAATAACAAAGAAGGCCAGTTGGTTGAGGTCCTTCTGAAACGCACATCTCTTCACAGACTATAAGAGCTTTTTTGCATTTACGAAGTTAGTAAGATCTGGTTAATTTATACATATAGTATATCAAACTTGTGTTTTGGAAATTACTCTGGTATAAAAAATTTTTAAAATACCACTGCGTACTATTTTTCCAACAAACTAATAGTTTTGTTGGTAAACTAGTATTCAGTTAAACTTATTAAGATTTGTTATACACCAAATCTTTGTTGATTTGTTGTAACGCCCCTAAATGGGGGTTAACAGTTTTTATTAAATAAAATAAAGATTAGAAAATAAATATAAATCATCAAAGTAATTTGCCCAAGACTTAAATAAAAACTCTCAAATTAAAATAAAAACATAAACAAATAAATAACCATAGTTTAATGTAGCACCTTAAATTTTAATAATATACAACTGTCATCATCATCATTTCAACCCTTAACAAATCTTAATACAGTCACAGAAAGTAACAATGGATGCTTACATTATCATGAAGATCATTCTTTACATTCAAAGCCATCCCAACGTAATATAGCTACCTAACTTCTCTAACTATTTTTCTTGTAGCTACCTCATACTTAGTGAGTCCTGAAAAGATGAACATAACAGGGAATGAACGACAACATGCTCAGTAGGGAAAACCATTACTCACCTTAAGGTTTTATTCATTACCACGTTAAATCTGCATGGTTAGTTAATTTACATCATATACCAGATTATGAGGTTTATTATGATCATATCTTGTGAATACCATAGCTAACCATTACCAGGTTTCATACTTATACATACATATAAATATTACAATTCATCATTATTCTTAGGTATCCACATTACATAAAGTATCACTCAATTTATCGAAACCCAAATGGGCGTGCTTGGCCACCCTCCAAACATTTCGAGGGTATTCCGGTGAGGGGACATCAAGCCCTGAGTCCTCACCAAGTCGATTCCTGTACAGTGCATTCTGGGACTTTCGACCCAAGGAAGCGTCATCACCTTTCTCCTATTTTACCTTTTAGGGTATTCGTGTCCAAGGATGTAACCGCCGCCCTCTTCACGTCTCACCATTTCTTTATATACAAATATCATTTACAAGCCAATTTTCCTAACCATGCTTCTCAATTCATAACAATATATATCATTTCATTATGTTCCTCGCTGTTCAATACAGGTTGAGTTCATGTCATAGTATCATATGTAATTCTCATATCATAGCAGTTCAACATAAATATATATATCTTGTAGTAAAACAATTAATTTCAATTCCATAAAAACCTCACAAAAGAT
>CAMOHE010052858.1:0-66637 GCA_946598075.1 Artocarpus hirsutus | reverse complement strand
CCCTCTACTGCCTATAATATATACTATTATCTTCTGATGAGACTAGAATTTATATCTGATTGAGAGCTCCTTCTGTTCCACAGTGTCCAGGATTGATGTTGTCTTGGTCAAATGGAGTGCTTCATAAAGAAGATTAAATAGTAGTTTGTGGAAAAACATGTATAATTAGCACGCCTTAAACCTCTTTCCAAACGTAATCTGGTCTGGTGTCCTATTATTTCATATTAGTAAGTAATAATTTTTTTTAATTGAAATAGTTACTGGTACATATTTTCTCTTGAAGGGAACAATTGTTACTTCTATTCCATCCTTGTCAACACCACATCCAATTAATTTGAAATCGAAAGACATCTTTTCTTTTTCATGTTTTTTCTTTTTTGCTTTCTTTAATTATCTTATAATTGCAACATCACGATTGAAAATAGTCCAGTTCATTTGAACCAATGTTTCTGTTGTGTTTGATGTTCAGGGAACATACTTGCATCACAAGGAAATCGAGGCTGACCAAAGTATTAACATCATAGCAGAGGTGATATTTTCATATTGAACTTGATGTTAAAATCTTAATCTTGATCCATACCAATACTAAAATATTTTTGAGTTCACTCCTTATTTAGATTTCTTGATTTACCGTCTGTTTGGTAGTAATTTTAACCACTCAGTTATAAACAGTGTAAAACTCTCATATGCTACAGTAACAATAAAAAAAATTACTACAGGATAAAATTCTCACATGTTACAATAAAAGTGGTTCCCACTGGTTCCTACCACTCTTCCAAACACCTTCTTTGTTTTGCGCCAGATAAATCGGGCAGGGTCTTAAACATGCTAGTAATACGACCGGTTTGTAAGCGCGCATGCCTTAACTGAGATTAATGTCTCTTCGGTTGCCGCTGACTATAAACCTCTCTCTATTATACTTTCTAGTTTTATTTTTCCTAATTTGCTAAATTGTCATGTATCAAACTATGGGAGCTTGTGCTTTTTGCAGATTGTTGGCACCAATCTTGAGGAGCAGAAGAAAATTTATGGAAGACATTTTAAGGGGGATGGTAAACTTGTCAGCCGTATTTCAAGAAGGTCCATTGATGTGCCTAAAGCTAGTTACTCGGTGAGTTTAAAATCTCCCATATACTCAATTTCTTTTTCTTTGAAAAAATTAAAATAAATTTTTTTATCATGGGATGATGGATCATTACATTGGTTGATAAATTGGCTTGAAATTTTCCAGGCTGATGTATCAAGGGAGGAGTGGGATTTGAATCAGGAACTAAAAAAAGATCAAGATACCATGATAGATGTTTGTAAAAGCACAGTAGTGGCGTCATCCAGTGAAAAGCTGAAGATGAAAAAGGATGGGGAATTTTCAACGCTGTATTTTAAATGTCATACATATTTAAATTCAAATGTGACATGACTTAATATATAACATAAGTGGTTATATATACTGCACAACTTTTTAAAATATAGTACAAATAAGCACGTTTCTTGAGAATACAGCATAACATATGTAATTTTTTAAAAAATAATATTAAACGAGAAAGTGCGGCCCACAAATTCCAATAGATGTACCCGTTTACATCTTGCCTTGCATTTTCTATTATTGGGCCGATGGGCCATAATCTCAAATATAAAAAGAAAAAATTACAATACGTGTTTAAATTATTATTTTAAAATTAAAATCTAACATAATATTTAAAATATCTTAAAAATATCTTTAATAATATAGTAATTATCTTAATGATATTACATATTGTACTATATAATTATATATAAATAATTTTAATGATATCATTACGAGACATTTGTAGAATTTTTACAAATTCGAGTCATATTTCAATTCAATAAAAGTAATTAGGCCAATTGTCTCATTAACTCATATAAAAAAGGTTAATGAGCCAGTTGGCCTAATTACTTTTATTGAATTAAAATATAACTTTAATTTGTAAAAATTTTACAAATATCTCATAATGATATCATTAAAACTATTTATATGTAATTATATAGTACAATATGTAATATCATTAAGATAATTACTATATCATTAAGGACATTTTTAAGATATTTTAAATATTTTGTTAGATTTTAATTTCATAACAATAATTTGAACACGTATTGTAATTTTTTTCATATAAAAAATTAGATTCGGTGGTATATTATTATTTTTTTTACTGTTAAGTCATTATTTTTTTAATTCATATCATTTTTTTTATTTAAAAAACCAAAGCATCCGAACATAATTTGTGTTTGCCTAACCATAACCTAAAATATTTGCCATTAATTTTGTCTTTAATTCGTTAGAAGTGGTCTGTTTCATACTTAAACTTACAAAATTAAAAAACAATGTCACAAGAGACGTATTTTTCAAATTGAGCCTTTACTCAGCGTATGTTTCTTAAGGAAAATTTGCGTCACGTGCCTTTTTTGTAATTGCACTATTGCCCTACTAAACTGAACTTATCGCATCATTGTTCTTTTTTAGCTCGAGTTTTTAATTTTGATTTGCGCGTTGAAGTTTAAAGTGTGTAGTAAACACTCCTGATTAACAACAATTTCTTTATGGAAATTGTCACGTGATTCTTTTATCCATTTTAACGTAATTTATTGAAGGTCACAATCTTTAATTAGCTTTTATGAAGATGTAAAATTTAAAGTTAATTTGTTAATATAAATTTGAGTTAACTTTTATTATTTTTTTTTTAGAAAACAAAAAGGACCTTTCATGTATGTGCAAGTCACAAATTAAATTTTGTCAAAAAAAACACCGTTATCAATTACAGGAGCTTTCTATAGATTTTTTATACAAGGTGCTCATTGTCAAAACTAAAATTTTAATGGTAAGTTGTGATTATGCAACAAGTCAAAAGGGCAATGGCATAAAAATACGTTTTTTTCATGAAAACTCGGCGCCATGTACTCATCACACCCAGAAACTCTTACTTGGATTTTCCAGAATTCGAAGTACAAGCCAAGAAAAAGAAAGCCAAAAATGCTTTTTTTTTTTCTTTTCAAAGTTAGGTCTACAAAAGAAAATGAACGCAAGCAGGAAATGAAGGTAAAATAACTTGTTCCATAAGGATCTGCAAAAATTTATCTTCAATGTAATTAGCCTCCAAAAATGGAAAAACTCTCTAGAATATATAGTTCTATCTGTCATGATGAAATATGACCGTTACCTGAGTGAAGATTACAATACATTATTTTTTGAATCCAAATATGTGGTCCTAATTTTTCATCCTATTAATTCTCCTCTCAACGTTATTTTGACAACTCATTTAATTATTAAAGTATTTTTAGCATTTAACATTCAATGTATGGCTGAATTATTAAACGTAGAAAATACGACGAAATAGTATCATCAGCACGACCAATAAAATACGAAATTCGAGACAACAAATATGAATTCCCGCTTTTTGGGACATATATGATACCCAATTTGAATCATTAATTATAGAAAAGATTTCATTCATTTTATTGCGTTATAGATGGCAGCTTTTTTTCTAACTGTTTCAAATTGTTTTCTTTATTTTTTTTTCCTACTATTGGATTCTGGGTCTAAGTGGGTTTTTTACCATAATAGGAATACTGGTTTTGCCGCGTTGTGGAAGGTGACCATCACGATGGATTTTCCATTGTAGGAAAAACAAACACTGCACATAAATTTGGAAAGACACAAGCCCAGATGAGAAGACTGAATACTGGTACAAAACTGTGCAAAAACCTGAACTCAGGGACTTTGATGCAATAAACTGAAATAGAATGGCTAAAGCAAGTCCAAAGGAAACATATCTTGGAAACATTCCTGCGAAAACATTTTTTTTCTAGCCAACTGGTCACATGCAGAGCCGACCACCTCAGTACAAACCCGGAATGGGGTGCAAAATATAATTATTTAACAATAAGGGGGCAACAATTTGTTTTAGTTATTAATTAGTAGGGTTGCAATTATCTTTTTCTTGTAAAATAGGAGACAACTAAAATTTTTTAAAAAACTTGGGACAAAAAAATTAAAACTTTAAAATTAGTTAAGTCATGAGGCCTTTGATCTATCATAACATATAGAGGTGCGAAATTAAAAATAATATGATATTTATTCAATGTCATAATGACATTAAAAAATATTATAATTTGAATATAAATCATATTACACTTCTCCTTCCATATGTTATGGAGAAGTAGCAAAACCCACAAAAGAAGACAAAGAGTAAGTATTAAATATCTCATATATTACTTGAGACTCTTGTCTTATTTATTTATTTATTTTTAATGATCATCAAAGCTTCAAAAACTGTTTTTGATGATCACACACGAATTGTACGTGTGGTTTGCATCTTATTAGTTGCGTTGATCATCACCATTCATGACGAATATGAATTCATAATGAAAAATGCTATCCAATCTTGGATTCAAAATAAGAACAGAATCAACGGCTTAGGATATGGTTGATCATTAGATTCTGTTTGGTTGGAGGGATGGAGAGTATGAAGGATGGAGACAGTTAGATGAATGGAGAATGTGAGGGATGAAGATGATTAATATAACAATCCTTCATGTTATTTGGTAACATGGAGGGAGAGTTGAAATGATGATGATAGTTTTTGTCTAATTACTATGTTATTTATTTTGTATTATTTATTTAACAATTTTTCAATGATAAAAATAGTCTTTTTTATACACAACTAGGAGGGATTTGATGGATCATTGGAAAGAATAGATTTAGTGGCCCCAAAGGGAGAGGTCATCTGTCCACCTCTCTTTTCCTTTCTCTCTTCCCTCTAACCAAATAAGGGATTGAGTCTCTCCCTCTATCTCTCTCCTTCCACCCCTTTTCCCCTCTCCATCATTCCCTCCTACCAAATACACTCATGGGGTAGTTGTGATAATATGTTTAATAACATAGGTAAAACTAAAAAACAGTTTTACTATACTATGTAAAAGCTTTATGCTACAACATATTTTTATGTTATATTATAATATATAAGAGCTTATACTGTAGTAGTTTCTACTTTGTGGTTAGAACAAGATTGTCAAACACACCCAAATGGTATAACTTTAAGTGAAAGGGAGAGTGGTGAGAGAAAACGATAGATAATGGAAAAAATGGCTAGTGTAACAGAGTTGTGCGTGGGATTGATGATGGAAAAGCACTGGCAAGGGGCATGTGCTTTGGTTCTGACGATGGGTGCTGCTTGCCTGCTTAATTTTGCGGCCTTCATGTGGATATAGTAGGACGTACTCCACATTTTCTCATGCTCTTTCCTTTTCCTTTTCTTGGGCTTTCTCTCTCTCTCTCTCCCTCTCTCTCCCTCTCTCTCTTCCTCCAGCTTGGCTAATTGCTTGTCTTCTCCTCAAGCCAATCCCCCTGACGACTTCTTTTTTCTTTTCTTTTTTTTTTCCTAGCCATTTGACTCGACTTTTGATGTGCCCATGTGAGTGAAAAATCTCAACGACAGCATGGTGTAGCAGTTTTCTTTCGCTAAAAACATACAAAAGTGACCAAACTTGAATCAATAACAGCCGAGTTAGCTAAATATAGAGTCCCACAAATACACTTCATCTGCACAGGAAAAAAAAAATGATGATATGTTGATAATAAAGCTAAATTATTATTTGAGTTGACAAACACAAATTTGATTATGTTTTGCTTTATGACGTGATGTAGGGCACATGTAAACTAAGAATGAAATGTCAACAATAGTCAATCAATTATAGTTGGGCTGGCTTTTTTGTGTTACCTTCTATAGGCATTTGTTGACTAGGGAGAGGCCGTGAGATTCAGAACTTAAAGGTCTTATTTGGTTTGAGTACTCTTTGTAATTAATGAACTTAAACGTAGATTTGAGTATTAAGAATTCTTTAAATACGTATTTGTTTCTTTCAAAATCTGAATTCTTTGAGTATCAAGAATCTAAGTTTTCAGAGTTCTGACTCCCCGTAAACTTTTGATACTCGAATATCTTTGCTACAGTAAAAACTAAAATTCTCTCTCTTATATTGGAGGGAAAAAAATCATAACTTCTTCATTTGATATCCAATTGAGATTATTATTTGTTCATTATGTTCCTAGTGAAGAGAGGAATAAATTAAGATCTATATTGCATTTTTTTTGGATCATTAACATTAAGATTTTATTAGATTTGTTAATGAATCAAAAAACTATTTTCACTACATTTCCAAACACAAATTTTAATTTTATTCCATACTTAGATTGCAACTTAAATGTACATCCAAACGCTAATTTGGATAACAATTTAAATCACTAACTCAAATCCTAATTCAAATTATACTAACTCAAATCAAATCACTTGTTTAAATTTATTTACCAAACGGGCCCTAAAATTTGGTGGATGGTCTGTTAGTACAATACTAGATATCTTAGTATTTAAGTACTTCACATGATGATAAAAATTTGTACTTTTCATCTATTGCAAATTCATAAATTATTATGGCTCTATAGATGGAGTAGAAAAATTACTCAAATAAAATTTTAAGAAGATAAAGAAAAATCATTTTCATCTTCATAAGACTATAATTCCACTACTTATAAAATTAATAATAGGTCTCGGTCTAGTATGGGCCCATTTGGCACAGCTTTTACTTGTGCTTTTAGTCGATAGAAGAAGATAAGCAAAAGATATAGATTTTTAATAAGGGTTTCGAACTATATTTTTTTAAAAGCTTTAATGGGTCAAAATGATTTCAATTATTTTTATATTTAAGCTTATAATGTATTATTGATATTTTAGTACAAGTTTCAAATCTATTTCAAAAGTGCTTTTTAGATAAGCTATATTTTGTGACTTTGACAAGAAGAACTTTTAGAGAGAAAAGCTCCTCAAATAGTTTATCCAAATACTACCGAAAGTAATTTTTGGACTCATGAAGCCAAAAGCAACTTTTAAGAAGCCCTCTTAAACAGGCCTATATTTGGTATACTTTTTAAACTGGATCTCAATGTCTTGTTAGTAGCAGGGTTACAATCTTATAGGGTTAAATAAGATTGCTTGAGGATAAAACACAAGTTTATAAAATTTCGTATATAAATTAAAAAAAAAAAAGTTCGTTCAAAGGTGGTTCTGCCCCTAATCTTAATACTACGAAAAGGAATATTAAATCCTAGGAAGAACCGAGACATCCACTCTCTCTCCCGTTGATACGTTGATTGCAGTTATTAGTTATAATTGAATTTGATCTATATATGAGCGTGGTTTTCTTGAAAAGTCATTCATTCTGACAGAATTAGAAAAATACTTGTGCAAAGTAGTGATTAATTTAAAAAGGCTCCTTGCACGTTAAATTACACTCTTGTGTGCACAAAAGGTTGCTTTATTTAGGCCAAAGCATATTGCAAGCATGAGAAGTTTACGTCCACAAAGGCACTTTGATCTAATTAGTCTTTTAAATCACTTGTCCGCCCTGATTTAATTACATTAAAAAATCATCTTAAGATATTGCTCCTCCGAAAGGCATAGAAAGAGTATGAAAATAGGCCGACAAATGGCATGGAACAACTGTTATCGTCCGTTAACAGTTAATCAACAATAGCTTTTTATGATGGCCTGCTTGGACTTTGACCTTGTATTCTGTTTCCTGGACTTAAATACACTGAAACTTTTTTTTTTAAAAAAAAAAAAAACATGTTTTTCATTGGATATGGTTGATTAGATATCATTTCATATATAAAAAAATAATATTTATGCCAAGTATGTTTTTTAGCCAAAAAAAAAAATACTAGGAGAGAATTCTTGCTATGTCGTTAAACTTATGTTATGTCCATCATTTAATTTAAAATTTGGATATTTATCTTTCTTTATACATCTGTTTAGGTTAATTCAAAAACTACAACTTTAGTTTTTAATTTTATCCAACGTATACTTTTATATTAATTTAATATACACAAATCATATCTTACCTCAATTAATAGTTAATTTTGACATTTAAAATGACTAAATTATTTTTTAGAAAAAGGGAAAAAATATTAAAACTTTCAAGAAATAAGAAAAAAAAAAACAAAAACAAAAACACACAAACATTTATTTTTAGGGTTTCATACTTTTTAACGTCAAAAACCTTGGTATAAAGTTTTTTTATAGTTTTTTATATTCTCTTATTTTTCAATTTAAAAGTAGTTTGTGCAATTTTGTAAGTCAAAATTAACAACTGATATAAAAACTGTATAAAATTGTATATTAAATCTAACCTGAAAGTATATATTTGACGACATAAAAAACTAAAAGATACAAGGTATAAAAAAAATAAGTAACCATGATTTAAATTATAAGGTAAGAAGTCAATAATTCAACTAATGGGATACTCTCATAAATTTTTCCCTTTTTTTACTAAAGGCCACCACAGATTTTTTATTCATTAAAAAGGACAGGTAAGGATTTTAGTTATCTAATAATAATGATAAATTACAAAATTTATCTTGATCACTTCTTTAGGATTGGAGGGGACTGCCACTCCACTAAAGGGTGTGGAGAAGAGTGTGCATGTGTGCTCACTACCCATGGCAGGGAAGAGAGTAGAAAGTTTGGCATAGTGGTTAAAACCATTGGTTAGAACTATAAATACTATAGTATATGAGAGCTTTACACTGTAATAACTTTTTATATTGTAGCATATAAGAACTTTACACTGTTACTAACTAAAAAATTAGTTAAAATTAATTAATGCAAAACAGGCTATTGTCAAGCCTGAAATTAATTTTCCTCAACAGATTGCTACCAGAAAATACCCGCTTGTTACAGACTTTTCACATGTGTTCCATTAGGATTGGAGCAAATGAGATAAAATCGTAGTAGCCGAAACAGTGGAGGGAAAATTCAAAACCTCAGCAGTAAACTCAAAAGGATTTACTGGGGCCACAGAATCCCAACGGATATTCCACCCCAAAGGGCAATCTCTAAATAGATGCACTGAATTTTGACAGTCACACAAGTTGATCCTTGAAAGCCGAGCTCTCGTAGGCAAAACATCAAAAGCCACATGCCAAAAAAAGAGTTTTCCCCTTTCATGTCCTTCCAGACCTGCATTTTTGGGTTGAAGGCACCTCTATTAGCCGCCCAATAAGCATTGCGAACAGTGATTTTTTAGTTCTTATCCGCTGGCCAGACCAAGCCCCATGGAGGTCCAAGCATCTTTTTAGCCCTTGATAGTTGATACTCCTCTTTGCAAGCTCCACAAAAGAGGAATGTGTCATCCACAAACATGAGATGTGAAATACTTGGAGTTTGCCAACCAATTTTGATCCCATGCAATCTACCGTTAGCCTCTTCCCACATTATCAATCTTCCGCTCTAAGGATGAAGAGATAAGGCGATAAGGGATTACCTTGATGTAGGCCTCGATTCGGAGAAAACTTCTTCGAGGGCCTACCACTTAAGAGGATGGAGAAAGGGGTTGAGGAAATGCACTCGCCAATCAAATTGCAAACTTGTCGCCAAAACCTAAGCTCCGCAACACCTGCAAAATAAATCTCCATTCCATCCGGTCATAAGCTTTAAGCATATCTATTTTGATACCCTTTTGTAGTCGTGAACTTGGCGACCCAAGCCCAGTTTATGGTAGTCATCAAGAAGCCAACAAAACAGTTAGAGAAAAAACAGAGTAAATTGCTCTAGTAGCCTCAACCTTTTCACAAAAGTGAGCATTTGGACTCGTTTTTTTATTTTTGATTTAATCGACCTAACCTTTATTTTAATTGCTAAGGGACCAATTTTATGGTCAAAACCGTTACTTTTGGATTAAAAAAAAACAAACTGGTCCTTAAAGTTATCAAAAAGGGAGGACAAGTTAGTCCCTAAAGTTATAAAAAATATGACAAATTGGTTCCTCAATAATTAAAATTAAAGGTTGGGGTTAGTTAAATAAAAAACAAAAGGTTTGGGAGCAAATGCGCACTTTCACAAATAAATTAGGGACTACGGAGCAATTTAACAAATTAAAAAAAAGAAACAGTAAAAAATGGTGATAAAATGCATGAAGACCTTTTTCTATGAGAACCACTATCATGGTGTCAAAATTATGTTTTAAAAAAATTCAATAACGATATTTATTAATAAGTATTTTTTTGGTTCATACTAGAGAAACTGTTAAAATAAAATGATAATTTCTTTATTAAAAAAGAACTTATTAATAGGATTTTGTCTTTTAGCCCCTAAATCTATACCAACACTATGATTTTGACTATATTCAATTGTCAAAAACAAACCCTATCTGTTTGTGTTTCTATCGAAGGAAGACCTAATAAAAATACTTTATCCATAGAAGCATAAAAAATTAGGTGATTTTTTATGGTGGTTATTAAAAAAGTAATTTACTAATATATATTTATCTTTTAATAATCTGGTTTATAGAAAAAAATAATTTCAACCAAATCTAATAATTAAAAATATATTTTTTGTTGTAAAAAACTATACCGTACAAAGATCCCAAAAATTAAAAAAAGTAATTTACTAAATAAATAAACTAATATAAGGGAGAGGAGGAGGAGAGGGAGAGAGAAAGAGAGACAAAGGGGAAAAGGACAGGTTTGACCGTTCTCTTCGTGAGTCCAAAACGTTTTGTGTGGTTGCAACAGTAATGATTCGGTTTTCAGAGTTTTAATTATATCTGGTGAAGATCTAATCAGTCCCGATAATCCCTTTATTCTGTCGCTAATCTCTAATATCCCGTTTGACCACCGCTTACAACGCTTGTCACTGGTGGTCCTTCTCCCCCTTTCCTCCAATTATATTTACATTTATCTTCCCATGCCTGTTATAACATTTTTTCTACCGTTTATTCTACTATATAATTTAGATTTTAGGGTATGTTTATTTTATGTATTTTTTAAATTTAATAGATTTAAATTTAGATTTAAATATTAAAAATCTATAAATATGTATTTGTTTCTTTTAAAATTTGAATCAAATAAGTATTAAAATTTAAGTTTTCAGAGTTCTAGCCTCCACCTAAACTTTTGATACTCGATATCTTTTTTACAATAAAAGTCAAAATTCTCTTTTTTTATATTTAAGAAAAAAAAACCATAACTTCTTTATTCGATATTCAATCAAAATGATTCTTTTTTCATTATGTCCTTAGTGAAGAGAGAAATAAATTAAGATTAATGTTGCATATTTTTTAAGATCATTAACATTAAGATTTTATTAGATTTATTAATAACTCAAAAACTTTTTTTACTGTATCTCCAGACACAACTTTCAATTTTACTTCATATTCAGATTTAAACTTAAATGTACATCCAAACATTAGTTCGGATAATAATTCAAATAACTAAATTCAAATCCTGATTTAAATCACACAACTCAAATCAATTTACTAATTCAAGCAAAATTCTACAACTTCCAATGGGGTGTCTCTTTATTTCAATCACTGCTCAGTACCAAAAGACTATACTACCCTTTGAGTTTTATGTTATTTCAACTGACTTTTTGATAACCAAAAATTAGCTTGTCCCTAGTTTCTGAAATTTATAACACCCACTGACCCCTATACATTCATTCCATTTTCTTTGGTTTTAAAGAGCTCCTCAAAGTGGTTGTAATTTGAAAACAATGAAGAATTATGGTAGCTGTGCAAAGAAGGAAACAAGGCTTAAACTACTACTTACATATGGTGGCGGAGCCACTTATAGCCCCATTCAACCTTTAATTATTGAATTTTTTTCATGATTTTTTTTTACAAAATTAAGTTGTACTCTTGTTTTACATAAAAACTGTGTAAGTTGTTTGAAAAAACAGTTAAAACCATCAGTTACGACAATAAAATAGTGTAAAGTTCTTATATAATACAATAAAAAAACAAAAACTTATTACAGTATAAACCTCTCATATGCTATAATTTTCAAACCAAAACTGTTGATTCCAACTATTCTTTTAAACAGCTAATAGGTATACCCCACTAAATAATTGAAACGCATCATTGTGCCTCTATTTTTTAGAAAAATTATGATTTGTGCCCTAACTTAATAATTAAAACATTTAACTATGTCTACATACAAAAAAAAAATATTAGTAATTTTTTACATAGTGCCTCTACTAACAAAATCTTCTGGCTTTGCTACTACATACATAATATTCAAAGTTTCCGAATCTTGTCTTCAATGTGATATTTGACAAATTAAAAAAAGAAAAGAAAAGAAGAGATAGTCTACTTGTAATTTTGAAAGTTGGATTCATTTATATTAAATTGTCCTATTTTTTTTAATTCCACATTATTATTATGATGTAATTTGCCGGTCCTACCAATGGGATATTTTTTCATACTCTCACGTAAATTTGCAATTTGATAAATGGAATGACATTAGTTACGGACAAAAAAAAAAATTAGCAATGTCTAGGTCTTTAAGAATGGCAGAACCCTTTATTAGTGATAAATGAGCCTGTTTTCTGCCATGGCCAGCTTAAGATTTCACCTACCAACATGGTGTCCGTAGTACCATGACTTGTTCTAATGTAAGGCAAATGTTAGGCAGCTTGAATGAAAGAAAGAAAAGAAAAGAAAAAGAAAAGGCTTTTCTTGTATAGTAAAAGGGAGAGAGCAAGAATGCAGCCTTGCAAAAGGGGCATTTTTGGTTTTTCACTTGTTAACTTTTTTTATAAAAAAAAAAAAACAGAGGAGCCCAACTAATGGTGTCCCGATTTGTTATGGTCACCCCAAAATGTTTAAAGAGAATTCAGATGGTTGTGCCAGAAAAGTTCTGGCCCACCAAACATAAACCCCTCAAATTTCTGTATTTTCTCACCGCTGCAGTTATTTTTCTTAAAAAAAACAAAACAGAGTTTTGAAGAGAGAGAGTCCCAAGGTATGATCTCAGAGACCCACCAAATGCCATAAACAGGGCAAGCAATGTCAACTATCAATTAGAAGAAGGAGAGAGAGACAGAGGAAATGGAAGGTTGAATACAGCGAAGCAGATACCCACTCTCTACAAAATGTATACCATTATTATTGTTGTTGTTCTTGTTGTTGTTTATATATAATATATATGTATGTGTGTGTGTGTCTCTATCTATATACCAGAGGAGCCAGAGAGGGAGTGCTGATACACAGAAGAAAAGAAAAAAAAAAGTTGGTCTCCTGATCTTTGAAATTTCATTGGACGACCTTAAGCCTACTATTGTCGTCGTGGGTGCCCACTAGCAGCTTTTTTGTCCGCTCCCTTCTCTCTCTCTCTTTCTTTTGTCGTGTACATCTTTTTTTTTTTTTCCTGTGTTTTTCTCGCTAGTACACATTTATAATATATATATATATAAGTAAACATATATATTATTTTCCTAAAGGGTAGTTTTCTTTTCTCTCTCTTTCTCTCTCTAAATTCTCTTTCCACCCTGAACAGTAATGATTTTCTCGTTACGGGTATCGTTGTTGAGGAATCTGAGGAGTTGTTGTTTGTCGTTGTTGCTGCTTTGCTCGTGAAGAAAAAGTGGCAGTTATAGCCCCCCTAGAAAAGCAACAAGAAGTTATATCAGAGAGAAGAGAGGAACAAAACAGAATCACAAGCGCACGAGTGTTTTTTCTCTCCCCCTCTCTCTCTCTCTTTTTTCTTTCGCCACCCAATTGATGTGATCCTTGCAACAGCGAATCGGCTCTTTCTGGCTTTTATTAACCAGAAATTTTTCTTCCTTCTTTGTTTGGATTATTGGGGTTCTCTCTTTCTATTTTCTTTTTTTTCTGGGTATTTTTAATTTCTTTTTTTTTTTTTTCAATTCATTATGTCTCAACCAAGGCAATTTCAGATGGTGGGTAGTAACAATCCTGGGCATTACAATGACACAACTTTTACAAAAATCTTTGTTGGGGGGTTGGCTTGGGAGACTCAAAGGGATACCATGAGAAGGTACTTTGAGCAGTTTGGAGAGATCCTTGAAGCTGTTGTTATTACAGATAAAAACACTGGGAGATCCAAGGGTTATGGTTTTGTAAGACCAACATTTTCACTTCCTTTGATCATATTCTTTTCTCATTGCACAACCTTATTTCTATGTCTTTTTTTTTTTTGGGTGTTGTGGACCTGATTTCTGATTAAGAAAGTTGGGTCCTTTTTTTTTTTTTTGCCTTGTCTCTTAGGTTACATTCAAGGATCCTGATGCAGCCATGAGAGCATGTCAACACCCATCTCCTGTGATTGATGGAAGGAGAGCAAATTGTAATCTTGCCTCTCTTGGTGCACATAAACCACGCCCACCAACTCATCAGCATGGTCTCTAATTCATCTTTCTTGTATATGCTTTTCTTTTATTTTTGTTTTTTAATCAGCTTATGTTGTTAAAGATATCACATTTCCATTTCACTAATCTCATTTTATCCATAAATCAAATGAACCCCATGAATTTTTATTATCTTTAAATTTTTTTGGACATTGGTTGGCTAGACAATCTATGCATGCACAATGTTGGATTACAAGATTTCCAGCTATACATTTTTTTTTTTTTTTGGAAACCTTCTTTTTCGTCAGATATTTGTGTTATTTGTAAAATTGTAAGCAAAGTAAGGCAAGATTATAATCAGGGTAACTTTCATTTATGTCTAAACTGGAAATGTGGATCTAGTCTTCAGGGGATTGAAAAGAATGTGATACAATTTCAACTTTCCTCATGCAGGTTCAGGAAGGTTTAGACCAGCTCCTGCTTGGATGGCTCCACCGGTTTATCACGGCTCCACATCAACATACTTCCATCAACCCACTGCCCAATACCCATTTCCTTATTCAGCTTATGGGTAAGCCAATATCATCATATGAATAAACACAACCATAAATTAGTCTCTTTTTTTTTAAAAAAAAAAAAAAAAAAACCTCTTCCCTTTATGTAGTTTATATTAATTTCTGAATTTCCTTTTTTTCTTCTTGGTCAATCAACAGTTACACTGGATATTCACAAGACTCTATATATCCCATGGTAATTATTTGTGCAGATCAAAATGCTGATATTATCAACAATAACAATGTGTCACTAATGTCATTGAATTTCTTAAAGATTTAGCTTAGTTTTTTTCTTTTTTTTGGATTAAAATTGCAGAATTATTATGGCGTCTATGGTGGTCAACAATTCTCACCTTACTTAACCACTGCTGGGGCATCAGGGGCAACTGGCATGTTGCACAATTTCTATCCGTTATACGCTCAATTTGCACAGAGCAGCCAAGCTCATGGTTTCAACGTTCAATATCCTCGAGTGTTACAATACCCTTATGTGCCTCACAATTATGGCTCAACAGGAATCCTTTCTCTTCCTTCTTCTATGGCCATGACTACTACAACTTCTACTTCTCCAGGTGAAATTTCCAAAAAACATATATATATGCAAAAATTGTATCTCATTTTTAGTTGACAAATGATAGTAATATAACTCATGTCACAATCTTGAGTAGAGAATTCACTTGCAAAGTGCAAACAGGTGCAACGGCAACAACAGGGTTGACAGGAACAGGAACGGTTGCTTCGCAAGCCTCCGGGACCGCTTCTGAACAGAATTCATCAACTTAAAGTTTTTGGCTGGAGATAAGGGAAAAAAAAAAGTCTTCTACAAGGCCAACATGGATAAAGGATCAAAGGGTCAGGAGCAAAACATACAAGAAAAGTGGAATAAGAAAGACACACAAAGGTCGCCTCATTTGAAAGAATGCCCAACGAGAGAAAGGAAATCCAAGTCAGAGATGGGGTATTTTTCATTCATGGAACAGGCATTTGGGGATGACATTAAAAAAGCTTGCTTCACACTAACCTCATCATCTTCATTATCATACGTGTTTAGTAGGAAGTTTTTCTTTTTCTTTTCTATTTTGTTTTTCTATTTTTAGGAGCTTAGGATGATAAGAATCATATTCATTTACGCATTGGCATTATATTATAAGGTGGAAGCTGAATATTGGCTTTGGATTCTACCTTGCATACTGACTTCTATATGATCATTATTGTCTCGGAAGCATAAAGCATCCAAGGACATGTTTATATATTTTGTTAAGAATTCTGGTTCAAAAGATTGGTTTTGTATCTTTGAACCACCCACAGCCCCTTGTTGGTCAAACAAGAAGTGAAAAAGTGGCAAAGCTCAGGGACAGCTTGGCTAGTAACTTGTAATTTTAATTTTTTTTTTTTTTCCCTTCTTAGTGCATTATTCAAGATTGATACTTTTTCTAGGCAGGAGGGATTCAGTAGAAACATAACATTTGCAGACGAATTGACATGTTTAAATATTTATTTATTTATTTATTTATTTTGTTTTGGTTCCTTTCACTTTCTCCTTTCAGTTGCATTGTTTGGTAATTGTTTGCTTGGTTATTTTACTCTTCTTTTGAATAAATAAACCTCCAGTTTTTGGAGGGGCGGCTTTGAATAATGTGCTTGGAATCCAAGGGGATCTTCTCTTACCAAAAAAAGGAGGGTCAAAACGAATAATGTTTGCTTTTATGCATCAAAGTTGGGCATGCGGGTCTTGTATCATTTGCTTTAGATTCTCAGGAATTTTTCTGTCAAAGTCGTGTGTTCATTATTATTATTATTTTTTTTACTTTCTTTCTTTTGATGAACATTATCCTATATGCAAAAAGAAGAATCCAATACAATCTATGGGCGGTATTGTGTTTGTGCAGTGTATGAAAGTTGCCAACTGTTTTGCTCCAAATGACGGCTATAATAGGAGAAACCATGAGAAGTGTTGGTCAACGTGTTATTTTTTAATGTTTGCTTTGTTTTCACAGATTGTTTATGTTGCCATCTGAGTAGCAATTTGAAACATTTTATATTTGCCCTCGAATTATTATGACACTGTAGTTTCAATGTACACTTTAATATCGTATTCTGCCTCTTTTATTTAGTACTTGTGTTTTGAAATGTCCCCTCTGATTGGTTCCTAAAATGTGGCTCAAAATGCCTTGTGCGTGTATAATTTCCCTTACTTTTTGGACCAAAAAGAAAGAGAGTACCTGTGAAATGTGTATAAATCTATATCATATGTACTCTTTCATAAGTATGTCCACATACTAACAAATTCTGATATACATGTAAAACACCGTGTGTCATTTCACATGTTCATAATAGTAGACGAATCCAATGTGCATATAGGAATCTTCACTGGTGCTGTTAAATATTGGAGTAAATTAGGTGGCATATAACTTTTTGCGTTTTACCTTTTTTCTCTTTTTGTTTGATTCATATTACTTCTCTTAGTTAAAAGAGGGGTTAAAATACCGTTAAATAACACATATTTGTCTATTCTTAACGTAAAATACTTGAAAACAATAGTGTCTTTATATTTTTTATAAGTAATATGTTTCAAGCTTTCTTGTAAAATTGAAAATTTGAAAACTAGACTAAAGAAGCGGTGATTCTCAAATTGACCCATAATATAAGGGGAATATAAGAGAATTAGACCATCATTTATTAGGATTAAAAATACATAGTCTAAAATATAGCAATGTTATATAAATAACCTATTTAGATTAAAACGAAATTTATTTTGCTATAAAATGATGTAGATAAAAACACAAAACAAGATTGAGATAAGGAAAAATCAACATAAAAAGAAATAGACGAAAAAAAAAAAGATAAGGTATAATTAAAAATTTAGGTGTTTAAAAAGAATATGTGATTTTAAAAATACAATATACTTAAATATTTTTAAAAGTGTTTTTTTTTTTATATTAAGAATTTGAACTGTATTGTTTATCATAATTTTCCTGCTGCCGGGGGGGCGGGCGGGGGCGTGGTGGAATTCACATGTAAGATCTGGTTATCTAGCCAGGATTGGGTCAAGCCCACCAGCCGGGCTAGGCTGGTTATAAAAAAAAAAAAAAAGAAGTAAGGAGAGCGATGTTGCAAACTAGACTAACATATAACCAAAAATGTAACCACATGTGAATACGAAACAATTTGAAGAAAAGTCATTCAAATAAACAAACTTTGGTTTACTAGTTTAGTCAATTCAATTATGTTTGTGGCCGCGATCAGAATTTAAATTGGTATTTGATAATGTATTTAATTTTGAATCAAATTGACAATTCAAATTGTGTTAAGCAACCCAACTCAAAACTCTAACACCTCTTTTATTTCTCTTATTTGGTTATATGGTTCGAATTGTATTAATCAATTAGAATACCTACTTAAAGAATTAATATAAACGAAAATCCAAACTAAATTTGTGTTTAGATTAATATTTAAGAACTCCATGATTTGAAAAATAAAAATTTTATTTAATTAAAAAATAAATATGAAATATTTAGTTTGAGTAAATTAATTGAAAACAAATATGAAATAATAGGCTAAATTATAAATATAAATATGTGGGAGTAAAATCATTGTTTAATATTAGTTGTTAAAAATAAAAACGGTTTGAATACTAATCCATTTGACAATCATCCAAACTACGAAACATTTTTTCTTCATACCGTAATGAGTTTGGATTATTATTATTAGATACATTTAGCTTATTATCTTTTATCCAAGAACTAAGTTATATTATGTGTATAAGGGAGATAACAAGGTTGTCCATTTTATAGTTGCTTATGCTCCCTCTATTAACGGTAAGCCAATTTGATTAGAGGAAACTCCATCCTTCATAGAATTTGTAACTGTAACTTATATTTTTTCTCATTAATAATAACAGTTTCTACTTTAAAAAAATTACAATTTCAATACTCATTTAAACACAAATTCAGTTTAAATTTATTGTTTAGCTTAACACTTTATATCCAAACGTTAGTTCGTATTGTAGCTTAAACTACATAGTTTAGATCTTTTTTGTTAAAGATTGTGGAGGGTTTTGGATTCTAAATGCATGGAGAGAAAGGTTGAGGGTTTTGGATTTTTGGATGGAGAGTTGTGATGGGATCTCACTTTTAGTCGTTAATTTTGATTAATAGAGCACACATATTATAACATGTGCTATTTTTTTAGAAAGAAAAACAAAGACATTAGATATGGTTTAAAAAAATTGAGGGATGCAACCAGTTAGGTAAGTTAATCTCTTATAGTTGTCCACAAAAATTAAAATCTTATAGTTGACAGAATTGGGGGTAGTTTGTTTGGCATATTTCAACTTTTTGCATTTAAATCTTTAGAATTATTTAAATACGTGTTTGTTTGTTCTAAAATTTGAATCAAATGAATCTTTTAAATTTAAGTTTTTAGAGTTTTATTTCCCCTTGAACTCTTTAGACTTGGATATGTTTGCTATAATAAAAGCTAAAATTCTCTCTCCTATATTTAAAGAAAAAATTATAACTTCTTTATTTGATATCCGATTGATACAATCCTTCTTCCATTATGTTTCTAATGAAAAAAATAATAAATCAAGATTTATATTGCATTTTTTTTAGAATCATGGGGATTAATATTTTGTTAGATTTGTTACTAAATCAAAAACTTTTTCTACTATCTATTCAAACACAAATTCTAATTTTATTCCCTATTCAGATTAACAATGTCAATTCGGATAACAATATAAATCAACAATTTAAATCACATAACTCAAATCAAAATCATCCAAATCAACAAAATTTGAATCCATTTACCAAACAGACCTTCATGGTGGACCTACCAAAATCAACTTGTCAAAAATTCACAAACAATAAATTAAGTCCCCCTTTGTATCTTCGAATTAAATTTTGATACTACATCTCTCAATAAAAAGGAAAGAAAAAAAAGAAAAGGGTATTGACAAATGACCCAATTATATTTATCAAATCAAAATATGACCTTAGTTTATGAACATTATACATATGTTTGAAAATGATATCATTAAAATAATTATTATGTGATTTTATAGTTAAAATATGATATTGTTAATATAATTATTGTGTAATTATGAACAATTTTAAAATATTTTGAATATTGTGTTGAATATTAATTTTATAATAACAAAGTCTTTATTGTAAGTTTTTAGAGAAAATTACATGTTATGCCACGCTTTAAAAATACGCTTATTTATGTCATATTTAAAAAAGTTGTACTATACTATCACTCGTATTATATGTTTAAATTATGTCATACTTAAATATATATAGCATTTATAAAAGTAAGTTCTCAATTAAGGGAAATTTTTCACAAATATAATCTTTTAAAACTTATTTTTTATAAATACTACACATATTTAACTGTTATACAACTTACACATGTATGATTCTATGAATACTAATATGGCACAAGACATGTGTAAGATGCTTTTTAATAATGTGTTAAATTTGAATTTCATAGCAATAACGCGGTCTGTATTGTAATTTGGTAAAAAAGAAGATGATCTCGACGGTTGGCACACATGGGCTGATTGTGGCCCAAATCATTTAGGGCTCAAAAGCCCATTCAATTTGACCCACCTGAGCAACGACTAGAGAGCCCATTTTGTGTCCGCCTTGAAAAGCCCCTTTTGCCTTGTAGAAAAGCCTTGAAACCCTAGAAAGGCAAGCGGTTTGTTGCTCTTGGGGAAGAGAAGAGACGCAGAACTACAGGGCGGCGACATACCAGACCAGATCGAAGAGTCTCATCTTCCTCAGGTCGGTCTTACTATTTTTGAACTCAAACCTTTCTCTTTTTCTTTTTGTCGAAAACAGATTTCCAAATTTCTGGTAAACTAAACTAGGGTTTTGTTCTTACTTTTTGGCGTTGCAGAAAGAGAAGAAGAAACAACAATGTCGTCCTCAGAGCTTGCTTGTTCCTACGCCATTATGATTCTCTACGACGATAACATCGCCATCACGGTATCATGTCTCTCAACCTTTAATTTCTTCTTCTTCTCTTTTTGCCATTAATCGCTTCTCTCTATGTATATATTTGTGTATGTATATACGATTCTTGGTAGTTATTAGCGTTTGATTGGGTGTCTAGAAACTAGAGAGAAACGTATTAAAAACCTGTGTTCATTAATTTAAATTTTTTTTCTAATGATTCAAGACTTTTTCAAGTTTTAACTGTGGCTGTAGAAGTCTTAAATGAGCTGTGGCTTGAATGTCGGTATTTTTATTTCTTGGTTTAATTTTCATAGGGAAATTGTATTGAGCTTGAATCTTGAGAAGTTTCTTTCATTTAGTTTTGGGTTTGCCATTTTTTTAGTTTGAATTTGAATTGCATGCGTGAAGTAGGTTATCTTAAGTTGGAAGATGTGTGTGTGTTTTTTTTTCCCCTCATTTCTTTTTAATACCCTGTTTACTGAATTTGGAAGATTTTTATTTTTATTTTTTAATCCTGAATTTACTTTAAACAGGCTGAGAAGATTTTGACCTTGGTGAAAGCCGCCAAGGTGGAAGTTGAATCCTACTGGCCTAGCTTGTTTGCCAAGCTTGCGGAGAAGCGCAACATTGAAGACCTTATTTTGAACTGCGGTGGAAGTGGTGGTGGTGGTGCTGTGGTTGCTGCGGCTCCAGTTGCTGCAGCTGGCGGTGGTGGTGCCGCTGCTCCTCCTCCAGAGGAGAAGAAGGTAATGAGACATTTTCACGCATAACCAGATGGGCTTTGTTCATTTGTATTGTCGGTGTTTCGAATGTGAATTATGTGGTTGGTAACATCTGTTTTTGTTCTGTTCTGGGAAATTTTACAGGAAGAACCAAAGGAAGAGAGTGATGACGACATGGGTTTCAGTCTGTTCGATTAAGAGCTCCTTTCAGCTTAGTTTCTTTTCAGTGTTGTTTTATGTTTACTCTTCTGTTTTAGGTTTTGTGCTTTGTCCGCATCAAATGTGTGTACTCGTGAATGAGCAAGTTGTTAACGGTTATTCGTAATTTTAAGAGCATTAGCATTTGAAGATTTTGTCATCGAGCTCTCGATATATACAAGAACCTTTTGGAGTCAATTTTGCCTGAGCTATTGAAATTTGCAGATTTATTTTTCTTAGCTGCTTTGAATCATGCGCGTTTTAATGGTTTTAGAACTGATTCTAAGGATGACGAGGACTAACCAGTGTCGATTTCTATGTTATCATGCCGGTGTGAGACGTCGGCATATGTTGGTGTGGGTTCAATTTTTCTTGGTCATTGCAGTTATCGTCAATAGCTTCAAAGGCAGAATAAGGAGCAAAGAACTAGAAGCCTCCAACGTTTCTCTTGAATCTTTCTTGCAAACTTTTTCAGCTACAATTTGATCCCATCGTCATTATACTTCATCTTCCTATTCGCAACAGAGTTGCAAACTGCAACCCTCATAGGCTCCCAATTACTTGGCAAAGACGCTAACAGAATTAAGGCACAGACCTCATCACTGAAATTGATGTCCGCCCATGCTAATTGATTAATAATCATGCTAAATTCATTTATGTGCTTTGCCATCGGGGTATTTTCAGCCATCTTTAGATTAAGCAAGTCATAAGGTGAATCTTATTATTAGCAGATAGTTTCTCAGACATGTCACACAATACTTACATCAATCCCGCGGTAGTCTTCTCCATCTTCACAGTTTGACCAACATCTTTCGACATCAATCCCGTGGTAGCGTTAAGCACACTAATCCCAACTCTTGTTTATCGAGGATGTGCCATTCCTCATCCTTCATCTCTTTCGGTTTATTATCGAGAAGAGGCAAGTGAAGCATCTTGTTATATAGATAATTCTCTATTTGTATTTTTCAGAATAAGAAATCATTATCATAGAATTTTACATCTCCAAGTGGTGATCCGTTGTTGTTGCTATCAATCTCTCAATCGGTAACGACTCTGATACTAGTTGTTGGGAAAATTTGCTTACAAACCAAGCAGAATAACAGAAAACGAAAAATAACGAATGAAAAATAAAGCAAAAATTACACCAAGGATTTTATATAAGTTTATCAATTTAGTTACATCCTGTATCTGCCGTTGCAGATTCTACTATACTGTTGAATAAATTCGTTATAGAGAAAATCACTTAATCACTCTTGTGTTTTTCTCACATTGAAAAGATGTTTTTTAGTCTTATACTCTCAATTTTCATCAGAAAATTTGTTCATCTAAGTTTCCATAACATAGGTGTTTATAGAGTACAACAAATAAAAAAATCCTAAAAACCCGACTGAACCATGTCAGATCACGGCCCAATGCTCAAACTTGATTTTTTCTCTACTTTTCTTCTTCAAACATACTTCTTCATCATGCTTCATATGAGATTAGGCTCCACATTCTTCAACAGTAATGAACATTGCAAGCAATCAACAACCCTAACTCACCTATTACAATCATTTTCATCTTGTTAATCAATTTTACTTTCTGACCATAGATTCTCTTCTTGATATATACAATAACCTTTGGATTCAATTTGTCTCGAGCTTTTGAACATTGTACTACGGTTTTAGTTTTCCTTTTTCCTAGCTGCTATGACTCATGAACGTTTTAATGGTTTTAGAACCGGTTCAAATGATAACAAGGGTTTGAATTGACCAGTGTCGATCTTTTCTGGTTATTAATTATCATAACAATGTGAGACGCTGATTTAAAGGGAAAAAATGATGCTTTATTAGTAGGTTAATTTCGTTTTTCTTTACAAGGCGTACACCACAGCAGCAAAAAGAATGAATTGCTTTGATATGTACAAAGGCACAAACTTCATATCCTGCAACAGTTTTGTCTGGAGGATCAAACAAATAAACAAGGCTATGCATTTTGGGACGGATGATCTAGCAAATTAGTTCACAAACAACTAGAGTACAACTTGTACAGTTCTCTCTCTCATGGGGTTGCGACATTTTCCATGGCGAGCGGCGCAATTTCCTCACCATCAATACCTGCTTCGCTTCCATCAACTCCCAAACTTAGCAGCACCTCCTCCCACTTCTTTGCCGGACCCTGTGCCAATGGTATTTCTCAGTCACAGAATTTCTTTACTTGTTGGGTCATGTTGACTGGATATCATTTTGCTTACCTTCCATGAGAGATCTTGAGCCATGCAATTGTTGATGATCTCGGCCAAAGCTAAAGTTCCATAGATTGCAAGTGCTCTTTTGACGCCTTTAGCCACCGATAGTACGTCCGCCGGATCAACAGCATCGCACTGCCACATTAACATGTTAGAACTTTGGTAAATTTGAAAATCTCTTGTGTCTTTTATCTCCCACGGTTCAGAAGGAAATGAGTTATATTACTTCAACATTGAAGGCTCCCATTTGAAATCCTGTGAAACCTTCTTTGACGGTATCTACCAACCCACCAGTTGAGGCAACAATTGGTACCTGCACAGAAGTACAAAATCTTCTAAAGTTTAGTATAATCCGGTCTTTCAACGTAAAATATTCTTAACAAGTGTCTTACACATCCATAACGCATGGCATGCAACTGTATGAGACCACAAGGCTCAAATCTGCTTGGAACCAATATGAAATCTGCACCGGCTGTAATCATATGCGCAAGAGGGACATTGAATTTCGCGACTCCTCGGGCCTTGTTAGGATATAATATCTCTAACTGCTGAAGCTGCTTCTCCATTGGATTTTTTCCAGTCCCCTGAGATTATTTTGATTGCAGCAGAGTTAAAAAAAAAAAAAAAAAGGATATGTTTTTGATATGTTTTCAGTCATTGAAAGAGCAGATTTGAGACTTTCTGATGAAGGCGGAGAAGAAGAAGTTACCAAGGCTTGATGCTTACCAAGACTATAATCCGAACATTCTCTTGGATGAAGTAGGGAATTGCTGCTATAAGAATATCTGAACCTTTCTGCTCTTCAAGCCTACCAATGAAGCCTATGACTGGGATATTTCTATCCACTGGCAAGCCTACTTCTGCTTGGAGGGCTTCTTTCAAAAGAGCCTTTGCATCCATCACCTGATCATATTAAAAGTGGAAGATCTGTTGAAAATGTAGTAACCAGAACAATAGTGATGTTAGATTATAGAATTAAATTATATTCTGTTATAAGGATCTTACAGTTGAAGCATCATATTTGATAGCTATATACTTGTCAGTTAATGGATTCCACTCTTGGACATCCATGCCATTCACAATCCCTGTGATTCCAGTTTCCCTGAGGACGCAATCCAGTTCCACTCCTTTCTCGGCACCAGAAACGAGTTCCTGGGCATAGTATGGGCTAACAGTCAAGACCCTATCCGATTCTAAGATTCCAGCTTTCATCCAATTAATTTTCCTTCCCTTAACCGGTTTCTCATAGCTGCAGGATTTCAATAAGTAACTTTAGAACTCCAAGCAAAAGCGGCCATGCTTTCTTGAATTGTGATAATCATGCATACCCATCCATGAAATCGAAAGAACTTTTGAAATTATCTGGTAGATTGAGTAGTTCGAAGTCTGCGAATGCAAATCTTCCCTGGTAAGCAATGTTGTGGATGCAAAAAGCCACCTGACAAAAACATGGGGCTTGGCCATAAATTTGGAAAATATAGAGGCTATAAAAAAGGAAAGAGAGAGATGCATTGCAAAGAGAACAGGTTCACTTACTCTAGCATTCCTGTATAATCCTTTGGCTTTATACATGGATTTCAGATAGCATGGCAGAAGAGCACTGTGCCAGTCATTAGCAATAAAAGTAACATTTTCACCTGATATACAAAATCATAATATTAATAGTAAGCTTATAATCTGAAGTACTTAATGTTTCAGAAATAAAATATGAGTACCATAGGGCCCAGTATAGTATTTGCTGCAGGTAAAATTCAGAATCCTTGGTGCTTCTAGAGCTGCCTACATCATCAAGTCAAGGTTATGTTTAACAAAATTTGTAACATTTCATAAGATTAGCTACAAAATCGACATGTAACACCACAGAGACGGAGATTTGTTCACCTGACACAATAGGCTAAACCTAAGTTGGTTGTCTTGGTAATCCTCTCCAGCAATAGGTCCATAAACTTTGGATCCAGTTTTCCCCCAAACCTTGTTCGTTTCATCACATGACATATCAACCTTGAGTTATCTCTTTTCATTGCCACCAAATCAATCGCTTTTGAAGAGTAGATGGTTCACAGAAAGACCAACCTTTTCAAGGAACATTGGGTGATCGACAAACACGCGGTCAACTCCTCGTTTGTAGCAGTGGAAGAACCCAACCTTCTCAGTTTTTTCTCCCACTTTAACCTATTTAAAAAGAGGAACATGATTGCTAAAACAAGACTGAGTTTGTATGCTATAAAAAACATATAAATACCTCAATTATAACTTCTGTATCCCATGCATCCTTGTACTGGTCATAACGTGGAGAGATTGTCATAACACGATGCCCATTGGCCTGAAAGAAGACCAACTTCACCAATTATTGTGTCATGAAAAGTTTTTTGGACAATTTTGATGAATTATGGGAGAGAGTAAATTATCTCAAAAGCTTTATTACTGCCATAGCCGGTGGAAGGCCTCCGAGAACGTCTCCAAGACCACCAGTTTTGCTCCACGGCCCTACTTCTGTCCCCACAAATGCCAACACCATGTCACTGCCACAAACAATGAGGCCTGAAAGCCTTCCCTTGCATCTTCTTCTTGTTTGTCTAGCGGTTAGTCTTGACTCGTTTATCTTTAGCTCATCCACTTTGTTCAAGGCCCTTAACCAATAATGAGTCTTGTTGAGCTTCATTAACCCAACTTTTTCCGGCGCGGCTTTGGAATCCGATCTAGAATACGCTCCATTGTCGAAGTGCAAACCTTTTGATGCAAAACCTGAAGTAGTAAGAGCTGCCATTGGATATATTATCTACTTCTTGCAAATAATGCAAAAATTGATAACTTCCCAACAACTTAATAATGATTCTGAGAAGTGAAAAGAGACTAGCAAAATGAATTATGCACCAATGCCCAGAACAACCAGAAGGGGCTCTGAGAAGCTGAAATGGACCTCCAAGAGCTGGACTTCATTGTGTTTTTAAGGTAGCAATTACACTCTTTTTTGAATTTCCACATGGCAAACAGAGGATGGTGGAAGGATCTTACTTTGGCCAAGCACCTCAGGTTTTATTTGCGGATTACAAATCATGTGGAGAGATTGAATTCATGGGACCGGTTATCTACATTCGTATTATATAAAATATGCCCAAGGAATTTTCTCAACCATTGGACTAGACCCCAGCGACAAAACTGCCTTAGCACGTATATACTTATTGGCAGCGCCAACTTAACATTCCTAGGCTTACGTGTAGTGTTTATGCCAAACTGTGCAAAGTAAGACATTGGAATAGGAAAAAGCTCTAACTTAGGTGATATATAGAGGAGCTGAGAGTTTTCCGTTTGTCGAGCTCATATAAGGGAAAAACTCTTAACATTGTCCTATAATTAGAGTTTTTTTTTTTTTTTTTTTAGAGTACATGTTTGCAAACATTAGGGCTTAGGTTGGTAAGTTAGGCTTCAACTAACTTACTACTATTATATAAAGCTCTTATATATTAAGATGAAAAACAAAAGTTTCTTTTAGTATAAAACTCTCACATGTTACAGTTTTTAAGTTCTAACTTTTAAGTTCCAAGTTTGTTTCCAAACACTCTGTAAATTTGATTAAAATCAAAATTAAAATTTTACAAAATTGCGTATTTATTTATTTATTTATTTTTAGCGTCAGAACAAAATTCTACTCTTTGAGATTGGTTAAATTTTTTTTTAATCATATCTAGGAACTTGTAGGGTGTTTGACATAATGGTTACAGTTATTGATTAAAATTATAAACACTGTAATAATTTTTTATTTTTATGATAACATATAAGAGCTTTATATTATTTTTAACTAAAAAATTGGTTAAAATTAACTAATTTTAAATTTAATAAATTTATTATTATAATCATGGAAAATGTTTCCCAAAAAACTCTATTTATACCCTGGAAAAAAAGGGGAGCAATTCGAGTTTGGAGCAAGTTTCGGGTAAAATTGCAACTACAACTGTTTTTTGTTTAATTGTTCATTGATCTGCCGCCTTTTCTCCAACGCCGGAATCTCCGAGAGCCCATCCATGGAGTTCAAAGCGAAACCCAAGACGATAAGCATTAGGAGATGATCACAGATGCTCCCATGGAGCTTGACCTCAACTCTTTCCTTGACTCCCAGCTCTCCAGCGACGACGACGACGACGGCGATCTCACCTCAATTCCTCACCGTACTATCGACGAGATCCTCAACGACTCCAATTCCTCCGCCTCATCGTCTCCTCCCCAGTCCCCGCCGCGCCGGTCCTCCTACGACGCCGTTTGCGTCTCCGCCGCGAAGCTCTCGTCGGAGTCGTCGATTGACGAGGCCCGCAGGTCCCTCGATGGCCCTCAAGTAGTTCAATTCGAAGAAAGGCCGGTCGGATCGAGGACCGGTTCGTTTGGGTGGTTCAGGTCGGCCGGGGAAGCCTCGTCGTCGCCGGAGGATTTGTTTCGTAGGGCTTCGAAACCCTTGCCGTCGCTGTTTGGAGGCGTGCGTTCCAATGCGAAGCCTGGGGCGGCGCTCGCGGCGGCGGCTGCTGCCTCGAGGTCTGTGCCGACGCCTCATGCCGCTGCGATCAAGTCAAGGAGGAGTCTTAGGAGTAGTGAGGGTTTAAAGAAGGTTCTGGACGCCGGGGAATTGGGGTCTACATTCGGTGATGAATCTGAGGCTGCTTCTGATGAATTGCGATCCAATTCGAATGGTGATTTGGAGACAATTAATTCGGAAATTTGTCAGTCGATTACGAAATTGGTGGAAGATAGTAATGGTGATGAGAAAACGGACGGTTTGCGGACTGTTGAAGCTGACATTGGCGGTGAGATTTTGAGAGGAGATAAGGTTTCTGAGAGTTCCGTTGAGGGAGATGAAGTTCTACGTAATAAAGAAATGGCTGGAGAAAGAGTAGACAAGACCGAAGATAATAAATCGGTGGTTGATAATTCTGGTGAGAGCTTTTTGGACGCCCATATTGAACCTCAGATTGAGTCTACGTCAGTCAATAGTGGAAAAGACGTCGATTTCAATGAATATTTTGATGTTCCATGCGCGGATAATGTTGTTGAAAATGAAAATGTGGAGTCTAAAGCTAATTCTGCTGATGAAAATGGTCGTAAAGTTGATGAAAGTTCCAAACTGTTGGATGTCAATGATGATACTGAAAATGGTTGTTCTTCTTCTTTGTCCATTACTGATAAAAATGGTGAGATCGCAGAGGACCTGCCAACTGTAGAATTGGAAACAGAAGATTCGTCAGAAAAAATAGCTTCTTCCAAAGAAAATAATGAGGGTCTTACTGGTGACAATGCTGGTTCAACGAGCAATATTGATGGACTTGTGGAGGAGAGAATTGGGCAGTTGGAGAGTCAGAGAATAAGTGAAAGAGCAGAAAAAAAATCGCGGTCCCGCTTAAAGCCACTCGAATTAGCTGAAGAACTCGAGAAGAAACAAGCTTCAACGGGTTTGCACTTGGAAGAGGGTGCTGCTGCGCAACCAATGAGGCTTGAGGGTGTTCGTAGGGGATCCACAACACTTGGATACTTCGATGTTGATGCCAACAATACCATTACCCGTACCATTTCCTCTCAGGCATTCCGGCGGGATTATGGTTCACCGCAAACCTTGGCAGTTCATGCTAATTATATTGCTGTAGGAATGGCAAGAGGGGTTATTGTTGTAGTTCCCAGTAAATACTCCGCTAATAACGCTGATGAAATGGATGCCAAGGTTTTTATTTTCCATATATCTTTTTAAATTTCATGATTCTTTGATGCTTTTGCACTATCTGTTTCTTGCTCTGGTCGAATCATCTATAGATTTTGAGATGTATTTTTAGGGTGTTGTTGAAGACAAATTTGAGGAAGAATGACATTGTGCATATAAGGCTAGATGAAATAATTAGTTTCCAATTCCCGCTAATATATTGTGACGACTGAACTATGCCACTGGATTGTGTTCTTTTTTATCTCAAAGCAACTAGTACTTGATTTATCATGGTCGCTTCAAAATATAAGTAGCTTTATACTTTGGCATACAGTCTTTGCATGATGGATAAAGTGATTCTCTCTACTAATTGGTTTTCTGTGATGCCTTTCTTTTTTATAAAACCATGAGCAACATTATTTCTGATTATTTCTGACAAGTGGTAACCTATTTTTCGTCTTATGTAGATCAAGGGTATTATATTGCATATATTGAAAAAGCTTTATGATTTTGGAAGGTTCAATTTGCAAAAAATCTAACCTCATCATTATGCTTTTTAGCTGTCAAGCAGCAATTTGATGGTTTGTCCCTGCGGTGACTTTTTCTGTTGTATTTGGCAGATGGTGATGCTAGGGCTGCAAGGGGACCGTTCTTACTCTGCTGTAACTTCTATATGCTTCAATCAGCAAGGGGACCTTCTTCTTGCTGGTTACGGTGATGGCCATGTTACAGTTTGGGATGTGCAGAGGGCATCTGCTGTGAAGGTTATTACTGGAGAGCATACTGCACCAGTTGTACATGCGTTATTTCTAGGGCAGGATTCTCAGGTTACACGTCAATTTAAGACAGTTACTGGTGATAGTAAGGGCCTGGTTCTGTTACATGCTTTGTCAGTGGTTCCTTTGCTTAATAGATTCTCTATTAAAACACAGGTAGGATTTTCTACGGTATCAAGAAAGTGATTTATGCTTGTATCTTTCTCCTTTAGTCGATTGCTAAAATTTTGATGTAGATTTCCGAAAATTGTAAATCCTCCCAATTTAATTTTATGTATATTGATTGAGATAGTGTCTTCTTGATGGACAAAGAACGGGCACAGTGCTATCTGCTTCGCCACTCCTCTTTGATGAACTTTTTGGAGGTGCTTCACCGTCTGCTCAGGGAAATACCATGGGTTCAGCTAGCAGCATCGGCAGTATGATGGGGGGTGTGGTTGGGGGAGATGCAGGCTGGAAACTCTTTAACGAAGGCTCTTCTATGGTTGAAGAAGGTGTGGTCATCTTCGTCACATATCAAACTGCTTTGGTGGTATGAAGCTTTCAGATCAATTCCCTTTTATTTGGTAAATTCTTGTTTGCTTTGTGGATGATGCTGGTTCAGACTATGTCAATGCTGCATGTTTGTTGCAGGTGAGACTTACTCCCACTCTGGAAATCTATTCCCAACTTTCTAGGGCTGATGGGGTTCGGGAGGGTTCCATGCCATACACTGCCTGGAAATGCACTACACAATCAGATAATTTGTCTGCTGGTATGATGGAGTCACTTGGTTTGTTCAATTTTACGTTGATAGCTTTTTAATATGAGTATTTATTGCAGAGAATACGCCCGCAGAAGCTTCAGAAAAAGTTTCACTGCTTGCGGTTGCTTGGGATCGTAAAGTTCAGGTGGCAAAGTTAGTCAAATCAGAGCTAAAAATATATGGAAGATGGTCTCTTGACAGTGCGGCTATAGGTGTCACTTGGTTGGATGATCAGGTACGCATGTTAGTTTGCTTATCATTTGTTTTTTGTCATATAGAGATTCCATCGTATGTTCTTTTTAGTCCCTCAAAAGATGCCCGTTTTATGAGCTTGAGTTCTCTTTTATTTTAAATTCCTTGTGAGCCATTAGAGTTTTGTTCAGAAGTGAACTGCAAGGATAATCAATGGTTTAATACCTATCCAGATGCTGGTGATTCCAACTGTCTCAGGACAACTTTATTTATTTGCAAGGGATGGAACTGTGATTCATCAAACCAGTTTTGCCGTGGATGGTTCTCCGGGGGATGATCTTGTATCTTATCATACTTACTTCAATAATGTCTTTGGAAATCCTGAAAAAGCTTATCATAATTGCTTATCAGTAAGGGGAGCATCTATCTATATACTTGGACCAGCACATCTTATTGTGTCCCGTCTTCTTCCTTGGAAAGAACGGATTCTGGTTTTACGGAAAGCCGGTGATTGGATGGGTGCCTTGAACATGGCAATGACAATTTATGATGGTCAAGCACATGGTGTTATTGACCTTCCTAGGACCTTGGATGCTGTACAGGAGGCCATTATGCCCTACCTGGTAGAGTTGCTTCTGTCTTATGTAGAAGAAGTATTTTCCTATATATCAGTGGCATTCTGCAGCCAAATTGAAAAAATGGATCAATTGATTCACCCAAGCAGCAAAAGCAGTTCTGTGCATCATGAAATAAAAGAGCAATATACCCGCGTTGGTGGAGTTGCAGTTGAATTTTGTGTACATATCAAGAGAACTGACATCCTTTTTGATGAAATTTTCTCAAAGTTTCTAGCTGTCCAACAGAAAGGTACTCTTAACTTACCACTCTTTTGTTAAATGCTCTCTAAGACTTGGACATCTTTTAGATTGAGATTTTAGATTTCCGAAAATTGGAAAATTTTTGCTTAAATGAGAAGTCATCCTTTGTTAGAATATGCAGGGGGCAACTCTAGTTTACAATAAGGCCAGATAAGTTTTTAGAACGCAGCTTATCATGTCTCACACCATGTTATCTCATACTCAAAACATTGTGAAGTACTCTCAGTTTGATTTGTATCGAGTGTGGCCCATACAGTATATGGTCCTGAGGATTTTTTCTTAAGAACATGATGGAAAATATTAGAACCAGATATTAGAGTTAACCTTAATATTTTACAGTGTGAATGAATCGATGTTCTACATTTGGTAGGAGTAGGAAAAGGGAAATGATTGTGCTAATGGTGTATCATTTGCTATATGCAGCTGCAAACTTATTTCCTAACACACGAGTTGCATAATTTTCTAATATGCTGCTACATGCAGTGAATTATCCTTCTTAGCTGCCATTTGATGCTGTTTGACTGATTTTTTCTCCCCTTACTAGACATATTCCATTTAAAGCTGTTCTTTGACTGATTTTTCCTCTCATTACTAGACACATTTCTGGAGCTACTAGAACCATATATATTGAGGGACATGCTTGGTTCTCTACCTCCAGAGGTATCGCCTGATGTTCAAGTATTGTCTGTATTATAAGAAAATTTCCGTATAATAATTTTTTTTTAAATCTCTCTAAGATTATGCAAGCACTCGTGGAGCATTATAGTGGCAAAGGGTGGTTACAGCGAGTTGAACAATGTGTCCTTCACATGGATATTTCTTCCTTGGATTTCAATCAGGTTTATACCAATCAGATTTTTGCTAAAAGTAGCAAGTATGGAACTGAGTTCTTCCTATTATAATTTCTCACTTTAACTGTGGACCTTTCTTTCTACTTTCTTTTTGTAGGTTGTGAGGTTATGCCAAGAGCATGGATTGTATGGTGCACTGATTTATCTCTTCAACAAGGGATTGGATGATTTCAAAGCGCCTTTAGAGGAGCTCCTGACAGTCTTAAACAATAGTCATAGGGAGGCAGCTGTTGCCCTTGGGTATGGTGCCTTATTTCTCTCGAATTCTAGACTCCTAACTTGTCTGGTTTTTTGGTAGTTTATAAATCTGTTAGCTTTTATTATATCATGTTTCATGGTGAAGTTTGAAAAAAAAAAAAGGGAAAAAAAAACAAAAAAAAAACACAAAAAAAAAACCACTTGTAGTTGATTGTTTAATTAACATAAAGGAGTTTTATTAAATCAAAAAAACAAAAACAAAAAACCACGTTTCTAGTATTCCTGTTAATATTGTGTTAATCTCACTTTGGAAGTGTTTTAATCTTTGGGATCAAACAGCAATTTAAGAACTTTTAGCCTGATTAGTGTTCCTGTGTACAGATATAGGATTCTCGTTTATTTGAAGTATTGCTTTTCAGGCCTTGCTTTTCCTCCAGGTATGGACCTTGAAATCTTTTTTTTTGTTAAATAACCTCAAACAAATGTCTCTATTTGTATCTCCCTAGAGTTAAGACTCTTAACAAATCACCACGAATCTGCTGAAGAAAGACCAATATTTCCTTTGCTAGTTTCATGCAACTGATTGGGAAAAAATTGGAAAAATTATTTCTATATGCAGGACATGGTAAACTTCCCCCTTCACGTCTGCCATCTCTCAGAGGAGAACTTCTACAATTTTTGTTGGAGGACTCTGCCACCCTCAATTCAAGAGTAGGTTCAAGCTTATCATCCAGAGGAGCATATCTAAACCTGTATCCCCTCTTAGAACTTGATACTGAAGCTACTCTAGATGTGTTGAGATGTGCTTTTGGAGAAGGTGAAATCCCACTGCCTGAGTTTTCGTCTCACAATTCAGTTGATGCCAGTATGGAGGCGAGGGAAGAGAACCTTTCAGTGGCTGCAAGTCAGAATTTATTGATTCAGAATACAGTAGATTCTCTTGTTTGTATTCTTGATAGGAATATTTCAGATGGAGATAGATCTTCTAGCGGTGGTGACAGGGGATCAGTCGAAGAGTGGCCATCTAAGAAAGAAATAGGATACTTATACGAGTTTATTGCACACTACGTTGCATGTGGACGAGCTAATGTATCAAAAAGAGTCCTCAGTCAGATTTTAGAGTATTTGACGTCAGAGGATTTTCCATCAAGTACTTCTGAAAGTAGGGTAATCTCAAAAAGAAGAGAGAAGCAGGTCCTTGCCCTTCTCAAGGCAGTGCCTGAGACTGATTGGGATGCCTCCCATGTGTTACAGCTATGTGAGAAATCACGTTTTAACCAGGTACATTTACTCTTCTTGATGTTGTCTCGAAGCTTGTTTCTAGGATTACAGACTTGATCTGTTTAAGTCAACTGACACTCAGTTACATTATAAATTTAGGTTTGTGCCCTAATTCATACAATGAGGCATCAGTATCTTGCTGCTTTGGATAGCTACATGAAAGATGTGGATGAACCTGTTCATGCCTTCTCCTTTATTAACAAAGCGTTATTAGAGCTGAGTGACAATGACCGTGCTGCTTTTCGATTAGCAGTCACTGACCGTATTCATGAACTGGTTAAGCTAAACAGGTAGTGCTTAAGTTATCTTGGATCTTCCTCACCTTTTCATCTAGGGTTCTCTGTGTTATTTCTTGTTGTGGATTTTCTTTTTTGGCCAGAACTTAAGTCAAGAATTCTGATCCTTTTCAGAGAGGGTACTTTTGTCTTGGTTGTTGACCATTTCAATGATGAGCGCCCACATCTCCTATCCAAGCTTCGCACTCGTCCAAAAAGCCTTTTTCTTTATTTAAAAACATCTGTGGAGGTTCACTTATCTGGCAGCCTCAACTTTGATCGTCTGCAAAAGGATGATATGAAGGATAAATCTGAAGGACTCGAGGCCTACTTGGAAAGAATCTCTGATTTTCCAAAGTTCCTGCGTAACAATCCTGTACAAGTGTCAGATGATATGATTGAACTTTATCTTGAGGTAAGCACATCTACAATAGTTAAGAGTGCAGCAATTTTCTGAATGCTACTCTGTTTCTTCATTTCTTTGTTTCATTCAGTTTTTTGTGCAACTTAATGAACTCGTGATTGCTCACTCGAGCTTCATAATTTTTACTATTGACAAATCTAGTGCTCATTTCATTAGCCATACATAAAAATAAAATTAAAAAATTGAAAATCCCTTCCCTTAAAGGCTTTGTTAAACGGTCATATTCTCCATCGATTTGGGTAGGTAATATCAACCTTAACTTGTATTTCAAAACCAAAGTTTTATTCAGGCAAGACTAACAGAGCACATCCCGCATTATGCACATTTCTTTACATTAGTTCATATAGGTGTTACCATTTGCTTAATTTTTACTTGCTTCTTATTGTGTAGGCTGTGGGATTTCATACTGCCTCAAGCCTTAAAGCTCTTGTTTCTTTTGGTTCTTAAAATATTGCAGCTATTGTGCCAATATGAACCCAGTTCGGTTCTCAAATTCCTGGAGACTTTTGATAGCTATCGCGTGGAACATTGTTTACGACTATGCCAGGAACATGGGATAATAGATGCTGCATCATTTTTATTGGAAAGGGTTGGTGATGTTGGCAGTGCTCTTTTGCTTACACTTTCTAGCCTCAACGACAAGTTTGCCAAGCTTGCTGATGCTTTAGGAAGTGGGGCTGCTGGCATACAGCATTTTAGCACTGTTAAAAATCTGGACGAGGTCTGATATTACTTTTAGATGAGAGTGTGCTGTTTTGTGTCTCTACAAGTGTTTATGAATTTTGCGTGCTTAGAATGGCATTTTTATATTATACCTGTATCATTCTCTTACAGGTGAATGAAATAGAAAGTATATTGCATGCCTGTATCGGGCTGTGCCAACGGAACACCCCTCGTTTGAATCCTGAAGAATCAGAGATACTATGGTTCAGATTATTAGACTCGTATGTGCACTCCCAATTTTCCAACTTCTTTCTTGGTTAACAAATTGTCTATTATTCCTTTTATGTGCGTGTTTGCCTCTTAGTTGGCTGAATGTGTGGCTCAAGATCACAAATATGAGAGTATGGCCCTTCTTTATTATCTCATTTACAGTGTATAGCCTCTGCATAATCAGGATAAAAACATTGAGAGGATGTGTGCGACGTGCTTATATACTTTGTCTTGTTTTCAGTCAAACAACGGACATTGTTGTGGCATTCAAGTTTTGCTTAAGATTACTTCTTTATGGAGTTTGACACAATCTATGCAAATATGTGATTTTTTTTCCGTTCAATTTTAATGCAGGTTTTGTGAGCCTTTGATGGGTTCATTTGATGATGGAAATGATTCTGAAGGAAGAAATCTCAATGGAAAATTAGCTGAGACGTCAGATCAACAAGATGATGAGGAGGCATCTATAATCAAGTGGAGGATTCCAAGATCCCACAAAGGTGCTGATATCTTGAGGAAATTGTTCTCTCAGTTCATTAAGGAGATTGTTGAGGGCATGATAGGATATGTTCGCCTTCCAACCATCATGTCCAAACTCCTTTCTGATAATGGTAGCCAGGAATTTGGTGACTTTAAAATCACAATACTGGGAATGCTTGGAACATATGGCTTCGAAAGAAGAATTCTGGTATATGTACTTGGCTTTTTTCATATCTATACTAACTGATTAGCGCTGTTTTAGAATCTCCAATAGCTGGCTTCATATAATGACCGTACTATTGGATTCTTTTTCTCTTCCCCCTTCTAGTTCTATAATGGCTTATTTGACTAACATGCCATGTAGGATACTGCTAAATCCGTGATAGAAGATGACACGTTCTATTCAATGAGCTTACTTAAGAAAGGAGCATCTCACGCTTATGCCCCTCATAGTTCATTTTGTTGTATATGTAATGGTCTCCTTGCCGAGGACCTTTCTAGCTCAAGCGTTCGAGTTTTCAGTTGTGGTCATGCAACTCATCTTCATTGTGATGTTTTGGAGAATGGCACTTCGAGTGCTGGCTCCTCATCATGTGGATGCCCTGTTTGTATGCCTAAGAAGAAATCACAGAGGTCAAGAAGTAAATCAATCGTTGTGGACAACGGTCTGGTAAAGAAGTTTCCATCAAGATCCCAACAAACTCATGGAACAACTGTTTTCCCACACGACATTGATGCCTCGGACCATGCCCATGGACTTCAACAAATATCGCGAGTAAGAAGCAACCATTAGCTTATTACCGCTAGTATTATCTTTTCAAAGGTTGGTATTAATCAAATTTACAGTATTGGTTTCTGCAGTTTGAGATGTTGAACATGTTGCAGAAGGAACAAAGATTTGTCCAGGTGGAACACATGCCTCAGTTGAGGCTTGCCCCGCCAGCTGTTTATCATGAAAAGGTGAAGAGAGGAGCTGATCTTTTAACAGGAGAAAGTAGTAGCAGTACGGCAAGAACAGAGAAACAGACTAGAAACAAGCAACTCAAGGACCTAAAAGTAAGAGGATCATCTCTTCGATTTCCTTTGAAATCAAATATATTTGGTGAGTTCTTTTTTTTTTTTTGGGTTAAATTTCACCTAAACATTCCAACATATGTAATGTCATCCAATCTTTGATTCGCTGGGTCATTTGGTGTAGGCAAGGAAAAGATCAGCAAGAAGTGATGTCATTTTCATGTACATAATACAGATAGACTAACAATACTCAATTCGGCCCGCCGTCGATGATGTGTGATAGCTGAGGATCAATTTACGAAAGTCTACGTTGGCTGAGGTTTTTTTCTTTTTCTTTTATTTTTTGGTACCTCCCATGTGTCTTCTATTTTTGTCTCTATATTTAAGTTGTAGCTATATCTACAACTGGTGTATACTTTCTTATCAAGTTATCTGTAAATTATTCAATAGGAATTTTGTTGAAATTATGAATAAAAAGCAATCATTCAATGAAGAAAATATTTGATTCAAGTGAAGACTTGATGCAAGGTTAATAAATAAGTTAGGAATAAAGTTGAAACTAAAAGCTAGAACTAAAAGTATTATAACGTGGAGCTATACACTATTTTAAGTTGAAACGTTAAACTGAGTTTGTTAAAAGATCTTATAAATTATATAGAAACATCCCGTAACAGAAACATCTTTTATTAACATCTATTAACTTTTCACTGAGACTTACAGAGAGGCCTCCGCAGATTCTCAACAGTGTTGTGTGTATTTTGACAATTGGTCATCCCTTTAAATGTCTAAATACCCCTTCTCCATTAGAAAAAAATTCCTAGTGCCTATAGAGATGAAAAAAATAAGATTTTTACATTTATCTATTACAAAGAATGAGATTAAGTTATCCTTATACTTTTATAGGTTTATTGACCGACTTTACTGCATGTGACAGATGATGAGATTGAACTTTATCTTTAGATCCAGCACATCTATAATAGCTAGTGCAGTGAATTCTTAAATTCTACTCTGTTTCTTTATTTTATTCAATTTAATTTCAGTAAATTAATTTGTATTTCTTTTCTCGAAAGGAAAAAAAACTTGTATTCGTTTCGGTCATACGTGACAATTTTACCATTACAACTCAAGGGCTCATTTTACCAGGCATAATACACAAAAATAAAATTAAAAATTGGAAATCAATAAAGAAAAATATTAAAAATTGGAAACCCCTTTCCTCAAAGGCTTAGTTAATCGATCATATTTCCTCTTCCATCGATTTGAATAGGTAATTTCAACCTTTTATTTTAAACCCAAAGTTTAGCCGAGGCAAGTAGAACACATTTCTTCACATTAGGCTAAATAATATTATGCTTCTCAATTAGGAGCATTTGGTGTGCAACAATTGGCAGAAGTCATATTATTAGAAAAGTGAGGAAGGATATTATAATTTGTGGGAAATATGCATGATCATGTTTGGTTATATACAAGAATTTTTCGTTAAATATTGAAGATCATCATTTTATCGTGTTTGCTTCTGTATAACAATGTATTGTTCTTTTTATAAAGTCAGACATTCTACATATTTTAAAACTAATTAAATTATACTAAACTATTCTTTATAAAACTTTACCCACGTTAGTCCTACAAGCGGGCTTCACCAATTTGTCTCTACCAAGGCAGTAGTCTAGTGAGATTTTTACACGCAATGCCACCTTGAGGACGGGTGGAGCGACAATTGCCATTATCTTATAAACTATTGCACCTTATGCCACATCTTGGGGATTCATTTAACTTGTAAAGACAATTTTACTATGACGTCTTTGCTTTTTTAAGTCATCATTTAATTTTTTTAAATATTATTTCTTAAACTTTAATCTTACTTACTTAGTAAGAAAAATACTGAAATAAATTTTATTTTATTTTTTCCTTTCCTTTCAACATAATTTAAAACATACTTAAAAACTGTTACAACTACTATTGCAACTTGTGCTGAGATATTGTTCAACATTTGACTTTAAAATTATTTCAAATCATTTCTTAAAACTTAATAAGAAACATTAACTGAATCATAGCTTAATATTTAACTTTATAATTATAAAAAAATATTTCGTAAAATATATCTTAAAACTTTGAAAACATTTCTTAAAACTTTGATTTTCTGAAAACTTTGAAAACACTATATCAAATAGTGAAAAAATATTTTCTTTGAGCAACGGAAACACACTGTAGTGGTATCCATACCCAAATCTTTGTATCTGTTCTCTGCAGCACCGAGCTCTTCAAACAGGTCTTAGTGGTCACCCATAAGACTACCTATAGCATGAAGGAACTTTTAATGAGCTTTTGCTCAGTAAGTTCAAATATAATCTCATAAATTATTAAAACAAACTTTATAAACTTTTCTCATAAAACCATTTCTCTTAAAACGTTTTTCATAAAACATTTCTTAAACATTTTTCTTAAAACATCCTTCATCAACCTTTTCTTGTAAACATAAAGATGTTTTTCATCAACATTTAACGTAAAACATTTCTCAAAATGTTTTTCTTAACATATAAGCATTTCATAACTAGGAATAAAGGCAAAATCAAAATAGTATCCATACCCAAATCTTTGCATATATACTTTGCAATACTGAGCTCTTTAAACAGGTCCTACTAGTCACCCATAGGACTACCTATAGCATGAAGGAACTTTTAATGAACTTTCGCTCAGTAAGTCCAAACGTAATCTCACAAATCATTAAAACACGCTTTATAAATTTTTCTCATAAAAACCTTTCTCTTAAAACGTTTTTTATAAAACATTTCTTAAACATTTTTTTTTTAAAACATCCTTCATCAACTTTTTCTTGTAAACATAAAAATGTTTTTCCTCAACATTTAACGTAAAATATTTCTCAATTTTTTTTTTTTTTAACATATAAGCATTTTATAACCAAGAATACAGGCAAAATCAAAATGCATGATTCTATTTATGCTCAATTATAAACTTTCAATTATGAGCATCTTATGATCATTTACTAAAACTTTTTATCTTTGTTACTTAACTTTCCTTATCTTATAAACTTTAATGTTCATACCAACATCATTAATCATGAGATCATAAACACGATGCTTCCATTGTGGAAGACTTGAGACCATCGAACACCGAGGTCATAACTTTAACTTTATTTGTGTACCTCACATCAAGAAGGTCAAAACTTTAACTTTACTTGTGTACCTCACCTCAAAGAGGCTGGTATGACACTTTCTTTTGATCTATATTTTACCTTCTTTTTAACTTTAGTGAGTATATCAAATGCTAACACATTAGATGCAAACATATTTGCAAATCATAGCATGTACTCTTTAAAACATTGTGCATTTCACATGCAAACATACTTTAAAAATAATAATTGCAAATACATTGCAAAACCTTTACTTGATCTTTTAAACTTTATGTATATTAAATGCAATCATGCTTTAAATATAATAGTTGCAAGTACATTGTAAATCTTGATTTAAACTTTGAAACCTTTTGCATAAAAAAATGTAAACATACTTTAAAAACAACTTGCATAACAATTGCAAACACATTTGCAAAAATATATATAAACATTTAAAAATCATTTACTTCATACTGTAAGTAAGGTTTGAACTTACTTTGACTTAGCTCTAGTGTTCCATATTATGTTCTGTTTGTTTTGGTTAGTCAGCTTCTGTTCTTGAGCAAACGACACCCGACTTATTAGTTAACTTTCTTTTTATCAATCTACTTGATTGATAATGAAACTTAAACATTAACCATTCTTTCCTTTTTAATTAACTTGGTACCCTATCGGTTTACCCTTCTCTTTACTTTGTACTATGTTGGTTTTAACTTTGTAACTCACTGAGTTACTTTTATCTTTACTTAATTTTGTTACCCACCAAGTTACCTTACCTTTATCTTTAGTTAACCTTATAAACCATTGGTTTACCTTGCTCTTAACTTTATAACCCATCAGGTTACTTTTCCCTTTACTTAATTTTGTAACCCATCGGGTTACTTTTCCCTTAATCTTGTAACCCATCTGGTTACGTTTCTTTTTACTTAACTTTAACATTCCTTAATTAGTTTCACCATCTTTCTTGACGGTTTAGTTACCTAACGTATTACAAAAGATTTCCTGTCTAAGAGCGTTTTGCTAATTCGGAGTGATTCAACTCTGTTTTAGCCATTTCCTCAAAAATAACGATTTTACCTTAATGGATTTTTCGTAAAGTTTGTAATTTGTTAAACTTTGTGCTTAACTTTTCCTCTCATTTCGTACATATTATGGAAAAATTCCCATTAAGGGGGCATTTCCAACATCAGGCATTTCGGGTTCGTTTTGACCATTTTTGCAAAATGCTATTTTGCCCTTAACGGGTCTTAGAAAATTTTCGAAACCTGTTTTTAAAGCATCATACATTTCTTTACTTCTCATAATATTATTGAAAACAAAAACAGTGGTTTTCTTTCAATTAAATATGTTTTGTCAAAACTTTATAGTTTTGCCTTGTAATGCAGAAAGCGCGACATTATTGCCCTTAAAATTTTTCTTTTATTCTTTACTTGATTAACTCTTAATCTTTAAAAACATAAACCCCATGGTAACATACTACTCGTGAAATGCAGGAACCTAATATTTTTTATTGAAAACCCAATTTCACACAATTTTACGGTTGTGGCCCTAAACACAAAAATCTTTACATTTTTGCCCCAGCAACTAAAGACAATCATTTTATACTAAAACATCTAGTTTTTTACAGGGAATAAAACTTCAAAAGTTCCACGGTCAAATTCAAAACATTTCGTAACGCTTTCAGTTCATGAAATTTTGTGCTTAAAATTTCGTAAAATTCATAACTCTTTAACCGAGTAGAATTTTGACAAACTGTCCACATTGTCTTAATAGTTTCGATGAGGTCTAAAACTTTGGTGTTTGATTTTCAAATCTATCGAATTTTAGCAAAATTTTACAATTTAGTCCTTTTAGAATTTTACGAAACTTTGTTTATAAAAGTTGTTTCCCTTACTATGTTGGCAAATTTCTAACCTTACTTAGAACATAATTTGGCCTCTAAGGCCCTCAACCCTATTCCTTTGAAACTAGTTAAAACTTTGTATAAAATACAAAGTTTCACAATTTCTACTTTTAAACATATAATCCCCTGCTTTATTTCTTTCTATCATCATCACCATCAATATAAAATATAAAACAATCATGCTATAATGTCCATCTTACATGCTATAGCCCAAAACATTTCATTAAACACTTAGTATGCTTAATAAAACATAAACTTTCAAGTACAAAGTTTAAAGTTTTACCTAAACTTCACCAAGCTTTTTGATCTTCCTTTGTTAAACTCAAAACCTTGTTATGCCATCTCCAAAAGTGCTAAAACTTGAATCAAACCTTTGAACTTGCTTTAATTCATAACTTGGAGGCTTAAATTTCATTAAAATCTTGATAGAGAATTGCCTTAGGGGGGTGGTTTTTGGAGGAAGAAAATGGAACATTTTTAGTTCCTTAAATAAGTGAATAAAACTTGATTTTTTTTTTCAAATTTGATGACTCACTATCATCATCATCACTGAGCATCATTTGTGCTAAAAAGTTAGAGCAACTTTGGCATGGTGGGATTGGACCACCTCAAGGGGTGTGGTGGCACTTTTTTCACCTTAAAGGTGGCACCTAGATAGGTCCTATATTAATTTTTACAAATTTTAAATTTATACTGATAGTATTTTTTTTTATACTGCTGGTATTCCTTTCTATACAATTCGTGAGGTCCCACAATCTCCCATACTTATTTACATCAACTATTTAATGTAATTTTTATACTGTTTAACTTTATACAATCTAAATTTATACTGACGGTATTTTTCTCATATTGTCAGTATATTCTCCATACTGTTACGAGTTTATATAGCATTTCTTACTCATTCATGTTCTCCAAACAGTATTATTTATATACTGCTTGAACTTTAAACAATCCAATTTTTATACTGCTTAATCTTAAACAGCCTAATTCCTATAGTACATTACTTTTGTTGTGTAATTTTTATACCACATAACTTTATTAGTGTACTTTCTTACATTACATTATTCTAATACTGTATAATTTTTCATATTATTATATAGTATATTTCTTTTGTTTTAACATTTGTTACAATACATTTTGTAACAATTAAGTTTTTCAACTTGTTTTTCATATTATTTCTTTCTCGTATAAGACTATGATATAATGTATTAAAAATACTTGGGTGTCACGTTACCCTCCATGCTTGATCGTATTGGGTGTCTAAAGAGATACCAAAGTGAAAGGGGTAATTTGTTTTGAGAGATGAGGGCAATTTGAGGAATACACTAAATAAACTAATGTGGTAGGGTGGCTTTTTTTTCAAATATTTTTTCTTTATCCATGGTCCCTGTATATGTCTAAAGCTCCCCAGGCTGGTAGGATTGAAAATCATATTTTGAGAAGGAATTGCTACGCAAAGAGCATTGTTAAATGTTTAAGATTATCATTTTATCTGCATAATGATGTAATGTAAAACAACGTAATTCTTTTTATAAAGTTAGACATTTTAACATTTTAAAATTAATTAAATTTTACCAAATTCTTCTTAATTAAAATTTACCCACCTGAGTCCTTTTAATATGCCCCATCAATTTGTATCTACTGGGGCAAGCAGTTTGGTGGGGTTGAAAATCATTTTTTTTAAGAAAGAATTGTTATGGAAAAAGCATCGTTGGGGACCTCGGAGCGAGGCAATATACGCTCAAAGTACAGATATTTATAGTTGGTGTATTCTTTTTTTGTTTTTAATTTATCTGTGTATGGTCAAATTTGAATTTTAGTGGAAGTTACAAATAAAAACTAATCATTCAGTGAAGAAATATGTGATTGGAGTTTTCTTTTCTTTTTTTAAAAGAAGAAAAAAACAAAACAAAATCAGGGCCCAACCGGGTTCGAACCGGTGACCTCTTGATCTGCAGTCAAATGCTCTACCACTGAGCTATGGACCCATTTGGCTTTCTTGTTCACTTTATTTTAATTTTAGTAATAAACAAGAAAACTTTAAAACATAAAAGAAAAAGAAGAAAACATAAAAGGAGCTTTGGCCTCATCCATTGACACGTTGGAAACTCATCCCCTCCACATGTCACACCCATCAATTTTACATCGACCTCAAGCCAGACCACTTAAAGCTTACAAAAATAGTTTTGTGTAACGCATTTCCACTTTTGGAACTCAGAAGAAAATAATCACAAAGGAAAAAATAAATGATGCCAAAGAGTTCATGCACCATGCTCTGATCCAAACAAACATTATTGTTATTCTTTTTTCTCGACAAGAAACGAGCTGGGCACACATGAAAGTGCTAATCTTTATTAGTAACAAGGACCATGCTCCGAAAAAGGCCGCAAGAATATCTATGCCCAAATTGTATCTTCTAGTGGAAAACTGAAATTTCGAGGCTTTTGATCGTAATGGTAAATCAGAAGAAATAAAACAAAATAAAAAATAAAAAATAAAAAAATTAATGGCAAATAGGAATTAGTTGGGTTTGTTTGGGTGGCTGTCAGTGAGGCGGGTATTTCCAAACTGCCTTCCCTCGTGGCCTCCGTCCTCGTTCGCCTCCTTCTCTTCCTCTTTAAAGATTTTCTCCCCCTCTTTCTCTCACTTTCCCATTCTTCAAATCAAAACCCATTTCATTTTCTCGTCTCCCCAACAGTCCCTCACCACCATAACCACAAAGCTCTGAAAGCCACCACAACAATGTCGTTCTCCGCCACCACCAAGTTTGCCCGCCCCGTCGTCCCTCTCGACACTACCGCCACGCCCAGATCCAATGACAACCCGTCTCTCTTCTTGAACACCTCCTCTTTTCTTGGATCAACCCACAAGCTCCGCTCCAACCCTAAGGCTCATCAGTCCGTTTCCCACCGCCGATCCGCCGCCGCCTCCGTCGTCGCCGTCTCCGACGTCGTCAAGGAGAAGAAGCGGCAAGCTTCCACCAACCTGGTAACGGTCCTAAGATTTTGTTAACCCTTCTTTATTGGCTGTGAAAGATTTTATTCTCTTTTTTTTGGCCTTGTTTGTTTTGAAATTGTGGGAAAATTCGAGAAAATGGAAAATTTTTGTTCCTCTTAATTTATGAGTTCTGTGTGTGTTTTGAGATTTGTGAGATATAAATCTTAGCTTGGATCAGCTTGAATTGCTAATTTTGGATCTCAATTAAAAAAATCAGAAGATTCAAGTTCAGTCTTTGGTGGTGAATTTGGGAGTGTTTTGTTAACCTCGTAAAAATTGTGATTTGACACCTTAATTCCATGATTTTTGTATCAAAGCTTTTCCATGCAAGAGTTTCTCGTGAATCAAACAGGGTCTATTCTAAGATTTGTTACCTTTGAAATGATTTTTTTTTTTTGTCCAGCTGATCACGAAAGAGGAAGGCTTGGAGGTGTTCGAAGACATGTATTTAGGCAGAGCTTTCGAGGACATGTGCGCCCAGATGTATTACAGGGGGAAAATGTTTGGTTTCGTTCACCTCTACAATGGCCAAGAAGCTGTGTCAACTGGGTTCATTAAGCTTCTGAAGAAGGAAGACTGTGTGGTGAGCACTTACCGTGATCACGTCCATGCACTGAGTAAGGGCGTCCCCGCTCGTGCTGTGATGAGTGAGCTATTTGGGAAGACAACTGGATGCTGCCGAGGCCAAGGTGGTTCTATGCACATGTTCTCCAAAGAGCACAATTTGCTTGGCGGATTTGCTTTCATCGGTGAAGGGATACCGGTGGCGACCGGTGCTGCATTCTCTGCCAAATACAGGCGTGAGGTGTTGAAAAAGGCTGATGCTGATGAGGTGACTTTGGCGTTTTTCGGAGATGGGACTTGTAACAATGGCCAGTTCTTTGAGTGTTTGAACATGGCAGCATTGTGGAGGTTGCCCATCGTGTTCGTTGTGGAGAACAATTTGTGGGCAATTGGGATGTCCCACATGAGGGCTACTTCGGATCCAGAAATCTGGAAGAAAGGACCTGCATTTGGTATGCCGGGTGTTCATGTTGATGGGATGGATGTTTTGAAGGTCAGGGAGGTTGCCAAGGAGGCAATTGCAAGGGCCAGGAGAGGAGATGGGCCGACTTTGGTCGAGTGTGAGACATACAGATTCAGAGGACACTCATTGGCTGATCCAGATGAGCTTCGTGACCCTGGTGAGTACTTGACTTATTATCTTTCCTTCTTTTGGATGTTTACCATGTGTTCGTTGTCAATTTTTTACTGTCATCGCGTGCTTATGCATTGTGCTGATTCATAGACCGTAGATTCTGCCACTTCTCTTTAAGCTTAGATTATATTTTTGTGTTTTTCTTCAGCATGTTCGGTTATTGAACTCATGGCTTTGCAATTAGTCTAGTCGGATGTGTTGGATGCTAATCTAATTAATTCTTTGAATGTTTGCTTTGATTTGTAAACAAATTATCTCTTTAGCAGTTTAGGTAAAAGTGTCTGAAAAAAGGTATCCCAAAGTAAGAAGTTTGCCTGATAATTTGACGCAATTACGTGGCTTAGATACCAATGTCGTTTTTGTTTCCTCTTTAACGTATTTTCTGTCCAAGTAATTGTATTGTCTCAGCCTCCAAGTTCGTATTGTTAACCAACGTTTTTGGTTCTTGCATTTTGCAGCTGAGAAGGCGCGTTATGCTGCCAGAGATCCTATCATAGCCTTGAAGAAATACTTGGTCGAGAACAAATTAGCTAGCGAACATGAGTTGAAGGCCATAAAGAAGAAGATAGATGAGTTGGTTGACGATGCTGTTGAGTTTGCAGATGTGAGCCCGCATCCAACTCGCAGCCAACTACTTGAGAATGTGTTTGCAGATCCAAAAGGTTTTGGAATCGGACCTGATGGGCGGTACAGATGTGAGGACCCCAAATTCACCGAAGGCACTGCTCAGGTCTAACCACTGCGAATTGGACGTCTCTTTTATATGTTGGCTTGTAGCTCTAAAGTTTTATGATTTTATGTTTTAGTTACCGTTGGCAGTTTCCTGTCTCTCAAAGTGGTATTAGTCTTTCTATTGTAAGCAGGATAAGTGTTGTCAAAGTGAGTTTTTCTTTCACTTTTGGTTATCCTCTTCAAGCATCATTGTTTCATTGGAAAACTTACGGTTAAAAAAAAAGGGTTTATAATCGCTTGTCAACTTTTGTTTCCAAAGGGGTTCAGTTTTTCATTTCATCATTTTTGTCGTGATGAATGCTTAAAATACAGCAATCGGCAAGGTCTTCTTTTACAAGTGTTGGATTCGGCGATTTCTTTTACTTATTGCTGCAATCTCGTTAGCCTGTTTCTTCACTTGTATGCCTTATGCTTCTACTCGTCAATACCTGTATAATTCGATTTAAAATTGAGCTTATGTCAACTTCCAACGGGATTATCGGCACTCCTGCTTTGATAATGCAATATACTGTTTTTTAATGGGGCCGTTTTTTTTTTATGGTTGAACTGGTTTAGACCAAAATTTCATCCAAACCAACATTTGGTAAACAAAAAAAGTAATAAAAATGAAGTCCATTTCGAGCTGTTGATTAGTTACTTTGAACCGAAAAGCAGCCTAAATCAAAAAACAACTCCCCGACAATTTTCAACGTTTTTCACAGTCTTTCAAACTGTACATTTCAAATGAAAAAAGTTCCAGCCATTGTGTTTTGAACCAAAGAACCGATAGACCATATGAACACTGTAGCTACTACAGACTTATTTTCAACATCTTTCACGGGCTATAAAACATGACCATATGAACACTGTAGCTACTACAGACTTATTTTCAACATCTTTCACGGGCTATAAAACATGAAGGCAACAAACAATCTATTTAATCCTATATGCTAATAATCTTACAATTAATAAAATAGTTAAATTTAGTCTAAAAAATATATTATATATTAAATTAAGATCTATAATTTTATAAATAAGGAATTATAACTTGCGAGGATGCGAAGGATTTTTCCAAGGCAACAGTCAGGGACATAAAACTCCAACCATAATAAAGGCACATTACTTCAATCTTGATAATGAAAGTTTCTGTCACATTCTCGCCTCATGAAATGACAGGGACGATTTAGACTGTAGGGACAGAAAATTTGTCTTCTTCCAAATTACCTAAATCGGGAGCCAATGGTAAAATAACAACGCATCGACTTCTAAACTACCAAAATGGAAAGCAAATAGTAAAACTTTTATCTCAAATGTCCGCCTTGTGTCCCAAAATTAAAATAATCCTGTACACTGCTTTAGGGTCAATATAAAATGCTGCATGCTTGATTGGATGTAACAAGACAAAACTGGAATTATTTCAATCTTCTGAAGAAAACCTTCTAGTAGCAACACGAATAGAGATATGTGAGCAAACAACAAAAGAATATGACTATAGGACTCATTTACAACTTGAGAGCCGCAATCGCTTCAGGTTTAAAATCAACTCTTAGACTCAGTACTCGCCTAACTTCGGCTGGGGTCAGTCTCCAAGTCATTGGTCCTGAGTTCTCACCCCAGAAATCTAGAATCTCAGAAACCTTCTCTAAGTTGAGGATTGTAGCCATTTGAGTAAGGCGAGCAAACTTATCCCTGACAGTCCTTTGAGTCATGCCTGAGAAGTGGCTTACCAATGCCCTTGCATCCCTATCTAGTTGCAGGCCTCCGAGCTGGCTGAATCTTTTCTGCATCATAATCACTTCAAGCCTCTTGACAATGAAGTCGATGACCAAATGCACAAATGAGTCATAATTGTTAGCTGTCATTAAAGGCTGGAGCCATGCTACATTTGTTTCAACAGCATGGAGGAGCCTCTGCACCCATGGATCATTAACCTCATTATCAGCATATTCGGCCTCTGACAGCTCGTAACTGATATTTGCTACACTATCCAACAATGGACGAATTCGTGGTGTTACTGTTGCCACAAGTTGCTCCATGCCAGCTGACAAAGCCTGCTTGAATGTGGTGCTTAAGTCCCCCATTTCAGACAAACAAGATTTCACTCTTTCTCTGTCCGCCGGTGCAGGAAATACCTGAAAAATAAATATACTAGAACATGTTAATTTTTAAATGCTGGATTCAATCTAACAATGGACCCATACAATATCAGCCTTAAACAATACACAAAAGAACTCAAGGAGAAATTTTATGATAGTCTCCCATGAATTTGGAGAAGATGTGTGAATGAGATTAAGAGAAAGGTAAAAGCAAAGCGTGTCTTTTCTAGCATCCATAAAGCATAGCTACAGCTTAAACTACCCTTCAAACATTTTAATGTGTTCTCCAAGTAAAGCAACGTCACATTATCCAGCAACTTTATAAGAAAACCAAAATGGACCACATAATACGCAAATGTGCAACTGCCTACACTCGTAAAAGGGACAGGGGTTTGGTTTCATTGACGTATCTGATATGCCTCAGGTTTTTATCCAATATGCAAGGAAGACTGATAAAAGGACAGCAGGGCTGTACGGGGTTTGCTGTAAGTGCTGTAAGTGCACTGTTAAGTGATGCATGTGTTAGTTATTAGCGCGGTCAATAAGTGTCAGTGTTAAGAATAAGTGTACTCGATGTAATTATGTTTTGTTACTGATGTTAGTAAGAGCTGATATAAGTAGTTGGTTTAAGTTACAGAGTTGAGTTTTTTGGTGGTTGATTTCTTGCAGAATCTAAGGAAGGGGAGACGTGGAGCTCTCGAAACTTCCACCACCATTGTTAGGGCAAGTGAGAATCAACTGAGGGTGGACAGATCATTCCTTCTCAATAAAGATAAAATTTTCATTCTTATTCTACTTGTTCAAACTAGAGTTCTACCAGTATCTTTAGTATAAACTATCTATGATACATGAAACATGAAAGCTGTTAATGACTTTGGTACCGTAAAAATGATTTATTAAAACAAATATAAAGGAAAGGCTACAAACAACCGGTATGTATGTGTGTGAGAGACTTTGGCACCATGAACATGATTTAATGTATAAGAACAAATATAAAGAAAAAGTTCCAAACAATTGGTATGTATGTGCGTGTGTGTTCAAACAGGCAGAGTCGTTGAAAAGCAGACGTGGATGGAGTATGAACCGAATGATGCACATATAATTAGGTACTCAGTGACACTAATGAAAGTCGAAATTGATCACTTTAAAAATGAAATGACCAATCTCAAGTACCATTATACCACAATATTTCAAAAGAAAAAAAAAGGAAGCCACTCTTTACTTTCTCATTTTAGAATTTATTTCCACAGACAAATGTGAATATATCTCTAACAGAAAGTTCTGAACTTTTTATTTCAAAAGACAAAAGGCTAATCTCAAGTACCATTATACCGCAATAATTCAAGAGACAAAAGCCATTTTTAACTTTCTATTTGAGAATTTATTTTCACGGATAAACGTGCATACGTCTCAATCGGAAAGTACTGAACTTATTTTCCTATTCCCCAGTATCTTATCCTTCATTTCCGATTGATACTAGGCTGCTAGTAACTAAACCTCTGAAATTTGGACATAGGCTTAAACCTATCAGGAAGAAATCAGGATGTCTATAAAGATCTAATTCAAATATCATTCAAAAATAAATTTGGACTTCAGGCTTAAACAGCATGTACCGCACATAAGTCTAAAAAAGACAAGAGCCTTATAAATTTTATTGAAAAGAACAATCACTTACCTCAACACATTGCTCTTCAATTTCGTGTTTCAGTTTCAGGACATACTCGCTACTCACATCCATGTTATTCAAAGCTGTTGCAATTTCTGTTCCGGTTTTCTGCACTCCAACACCACCCAAGAACAGCTTTGCACCAAGATTGGGCTCTCTCATCTTCTGTTGCAACGCCTCTTGGTACTCATTGCTCAACAAGCTACTCGCACCACTAAGAAGAGCAATCACAGAGCTGATATTCAAAGTCGAAATTGCCCTTCGCAAGCAACTCTGCAGAACATAGAACGCGTCGTCCACCATTGAAGTCGTGAGACTATCAGGCACATGTTCGTCGATGTTAATCGCCTTCCTCACGCTTTCGACCATGTAGAAACCCTCCAGAATGACGTAAAACGCAGTAATGTCCTGAGCAACTTTGCTGAAGCTTCCATTTCTGAAGACCTTGGTGGTTCGCGGGACCAACTCCGGATCAACGGAAGTCAAGCCCTTGATCTTGGAAAGCATGAATTCAATGTAGTCCTCTCCCAACTGCATCAACGACAAAATTTCTTCCAAGTACAATTCAACCTCTCTGGGATCAGGTCCCTCAGAAACGACTCCAACAGTGAGCAAATTCTTGTTCTGGGAATTGATCTCGGATGCAAGCTTGGGCAATTTCCTGTACTCCATGTACTTCTTCAAGATCAAAGAACCCCGTGAATCGCATTCCTCTTGAAGTTCAAAAATGGCGTAAACAATCCCATCCTCGCCGCAAAGACCTCTTAAGATCTGATCGTTCTCTTCGATTGCCAAGACGATGTCTTTGAATAGATTTGTCAAGCAACCAACGAAATTCACCTGAGTCTGAGTATTTTGCTCCATCAATTCCACCAAGTTCTCGTACTCAAGCCTAGATCTCATCCCAATCACCTTCCTCAAATACCCTACGTACACCTGCAAACCCTCAACCGCCAATCCCAGCGGCGTGTACAGCCGTACGAACCTCAGAATCGTCGGATGATCTCTCTGATCAACCGCCGCCGTAAGGCGCTTCTTAACGATCGCCTCGAGCTTCTTCTTCGACTCGTTGAGCTGCTCCATCTGATCGGACCCGGAATCCTTGTACTCCTCGTCGATCTGGAGGAAGTTCTGGACGAAGTTGGCGGCGGCCTCGTAGTCCTCGCTCTCAAGAGCCTTCTTGACGCCGTCGATGCAGTTCCCCCTCTCGACGATGGCGTCCAGCCGCCGGAGCGTGGACCTCACTCGCGACTGTGCGAAGTCGAGCTCGCGGACCTTGCGGCTGACCTGGTCGGCGAGGTCGGCCGTGGAGCTGACGTTGGAAAGCATGTGGTCAGATTCCGCCTTGACGATGTCGAGGACTTGGGCGGATTTCTGGAGGCCGAGGAGTTGCTTGTCGAGGTCGGATCGCTGAGATAGGAGGCTGTCCAGCTCCAGATCTAGGGCTCTCTGGTAGGCTATGCACTCATGGAGCAACCTCGTCATGGCTCCCACGTCGGTTAGGGTTCGGACATGTTCCAGAGCCTCCTCCGTTCCGAATTTGATCGACGGTGACGACAGGAGCTCCTGATGCTGCCGGTGGGAATCGGCGGCAACGGCGGAGATCGAACCGTTTGGGGTGGTAGGCTCCATTGCTATCATCGGAAAAGATGATGAAAATCTCGATCTGGATCACTAAATGTTCACTGCATAAACAAGAACAACAATCATCTCCCTTGATTTCAGCCTTGTTTGCCTCCTTCTCTTCCTCAACCTCTGCACTGTTATGGGAAAAATCACAACGAACACGAACGGGGCCCCGGCAAAAATCGCTTAAGCGCAAATGACAAACAGCAAAACGACAAAACCACAAAAGACGACAACGTAGGAGAAACGGCAATTGCAGAAAAGGGAGAAACGACGTAGCCACAAAAATGAAAAAATCGATTTTAAGTTACGATGACAAACATAGAAACGACATCAACAGAAAAACGACAACAAGCAAAAAACACAACATACTTGTACACGATAATTGGTAGGAAGAACGATGACGTAACAAAAAGATGCGAAAACGGACAACAGTAGAAGACAACCGTTTAATAAACTGAAAAAACAAGTAGAAACAAAAACGACACTAATCGAAAGCTTACATTGTTGCTTCCCCCCTAAAAAATTTAAACGACACTTTCTGATGAGTGGGAAAAGGACGATAAACCGGCAGTACATGAAACCCATTAAACGAAGGACAACCAAACTAGTCACGACATCAATTGTGAAAACATAGAAACATGATACGACTACGTTATGGGGAAATGCACACAACTCAGAATTCAGAAACAAGAAGAATATGGGAAAACGACATGGTCATTCTTGCGACAATCAAAGAAAAATCGACAACCTCGTCAAAAGGAGCCCTGTGATCTATCAACTCAAATTGATTGCTTCCTAAATCATCCTAATTCAGTAGGTGATAAAAGAATAAAAAATAACAAGATACGTCTATTGGCACCTCATTTTTTTTTTTTCACATATTTTTAATAAAATTTCTTATTGTTAGATTACTTATTAATGAAAATACTTTGAAGGATAAAAACTACTTATTACACACTCCACTTTAAAAAAAATTATTCCCTTTTAAAAAATTATTGTGGCCTACTTTAAAAAAGATTCAAACATTAAATAGTCTCTCAAAAAAAAAATGCAAGTTGTTTATTTCCTCTTTAGTTTGTTTCTTTTTTTTTTTTTTTGCATTCAATTTTAATGGTTTCATACGAACAAACGATATAAACAGAAATCAACTGTATGGTTTGAGTTAAAAAAATTAACATACAAAAAGAAACTATCGTTTAATAAATGAAAAATGTATCAATTCTATTAAAGTAAAGAAAATACTGAAGGTTTGATTTATACTGAATGCTTGATTTATATTAATTCATCTGAATATTGATTATTGTTTTCAGTATTGAAGCGGAATTTGAAGTGTATTTTCTTCCACGTAAAAAAAAAAAGTACGTTTGGAAAACAAAGTGTAAGGTTGATTAGTTAGTGAGTGAAAAAAGAAAAAACAATATTATTAAGATATAAGGATTTTTTCAGGTATTATACAAAATGTGGAACAAGTAAAATAAAAGATGGTTTAAGAAATGATGCATGAAAAGCAAAACAACATGTGCCAATAGATGCACAAAAATAATAATTATATTGAGTTGATTTAATAAAATTTGTCACCATCAAAATTGTGAATTGAAGCGATACTTTCTGGAAATTACGTCATTAACATTGTTTTGAAGGCAGAAAAGAATTTAAAATTATGAACTTATTTATAGTCATTTTTTAGTTATTTGTGTTAATTAATTAGTATAACTAGATTTCACTTTTAATTTCTTGTTTAAATCATCCGTCAAATTTTTTATCTCAAATAGTATCTAACCAACCGTATTATATCATATTATTTAAAAAATTGAAAATAATATCCAATTGATTTTTACAATGATGTATTATAACACCATTGATTAGATACTATTTAGGACATTAAAAATTAAACAGAAGATTTGAATCCTTAAATATGTAGTTGACCACCTCTTTAGTTTCAAATTCAAAGATAGATCTTTTCCTATGTTATAAATTAAGCTTTATTGAATGCTTGGAAATATGCTTATGGATCATCAACAAGGAGTAAAGTAAAGATTCCAAGAGGGAAATATAAGTCATGTCGAGCAACTTTAGAAGTGCCTTGCAAGCTTCCGATCAGGGTTCAGTTACAAGGCACATTGCAGGCCCCGACTGATTCAAGCAGTTTCAAAGAAGGCGATGCTTGGGCACTTTTTGACATGTTGATCGGCCAATCTTAGCTGGTGGCGGCACTTTTGACTCTCAAGGAAAAACTATTTAGGGAAAGCAATGCAACCACAAGGAGTATTGCAGCAAACTCCTCGTTGTAAGTTACTTCCAATTAATACTAAAAAAAATAGTGTATTATTGCCTGTTTGGCTGCTCGGTGTAAATTGGACAGTTACAGTTAGAACTGTAACTATGTTTGGCCCACGCTTAGTTAAAAGCCCAACAACAGTCCCAACGGTCATATTTAAACTGCTTTAACCGAGCAGTTCGCTAGCCCTATCTTATTCGGACTGTACCTTGTGTGTTTCTGCTCCACCATTGATTTGGGTATCCTCTGAAAAATGATTTCTTGCCTTCAACCCTAGCGAGATGATCCTCTCAGTTCATGCTACCAAGATTAGCAGCAGTCACTCCTTCAATCTCCCAGGTAAATCTTCTCTTTCTTCTTTCGCGGGCTTACTCCTTATGTTAAATAGTTGTATAATATTGCAAAATGTTGCTCTTGAAAACCATTTCTATAGATCAAGGAATCTGTCGTTAGTCAATAGTGAAGCCAAATGCACACAAATAATCTGTGTATTTTCCACCTTTACCTCTGATTATCCTCTAGGTTTTTAGGAAATAATTGCTTCTAGATGCATGCATATAGCGGTCTTTAATTCTCTCCAATGTTCTTCAAATCCAACCGACATTAATGCCCAAACTCGACATTTGTGAATAATGCCTTTAAAACACCGAGAACAAAGTTTCCAACAGCATGTGGAAACGTCCCTCTCTGGCTGGAAGCTTTAGTTTATGATGATATAGCTTTTCTTTTTTGTTAAGAGCTTTTTTGCTCTTTTTTTGTTTTTCTTTTTTGGGATCAAATCTCATACTTTGTAATTATGCAGTTTTTCAATTCTATGGTCAAGTTAATTGCAATGGTTCAGGGTTTATTTGGAATCTAGGTCAGCTAATTTTTTGTGTTTAACATCAGTCACCAGCATTGGCTAATTTAGCAGCATAGAGAATAAAAGCCAATGCCAAGATGGAAAATAACCCAACTTGTACTCCAAATTATGCACAAATAATCACTTGAGCAGGGTAACAATAACCGGTATATAATACCACAAAATTCAGATACACAAAGATAAGAAAGAGAACCAGTCCTGAGTCAGCCATTTGGTAATTTATTAGTCCCTTCACAAAGTTTCAGACAGCTTTGGATGTAGAAACTTTAAGCCGATGTCATTTTTTTTCCTATTAAGAATCAACTGTTGTCGTTTGTATAGTATTGCTGGGCATCAAATTACTAAACAAAAAGTTAAACTTAAAAAAAAATAATAAATCAACTTATTTGTTTTTAAAGGAAAATTTTGTTCCTAACTTAAAAAAAAAAAAAACACAAAAAAATATAAATTGTGGTTCTAACCACAAAATATCCAAACATTAGTTTCAACCACAAGTGGTTCACACCACAAATTTTATAACATTGCCAAATACTAGTTACAACTACAATTATGGTTTCAACCATAAAGTTGGTTCTAACTATAAAAATGGTTACAACCATCGGTTCACACCACCCTCCCAAACACCCCATTAATTAATACTTATTAAAATGATTATCATGCTATGAACAAATTTAATCATAATCTACCATGATCGTTCATGTTAAATCATTGAGAGGAATAATTCTAAATTGCGGAAGCATTTCTTGATTCATGATCTTGGATTGTTGTGGGTTATCGCTTTCCAATTCAATACGTATTCCTTGAAACTTTTCTGAAGATGGGATTTCAGAGAAACAAGAATCTCTTTAAAACTTTCTGAATGAATTAATACGTGTGAAATTTGAGACCATAACCAGAATAAATAACTTTCTTTAGTTATTTTAATATATTTTCAGTTTTACCTATCATAAAATCTGAAAATTATAAATTGGTATCCACACATATAATAATAATAATAATAATAATAATAATAATAATAACCCATACATTATATTAATACCCAAAAAAGCCTTTTAACTTTATCTTAATTATATAACTTTAATTTAAGTTTTACCTTAAGATAGCATTAAACAACACATTTAATTACATATGTAGGCCTACATGAAAATTATTTTCCAACATATCAAAGTTAGACTAACCATGGAAGTTCTTATATATGTACAAAACATAAGATTTGACTTCATGACTAATTCTTTAATTCAAAATATAATCTCGTTAGACAACAAACAGTTCTACATAAACACATTGGGTGAGCAAAATGTCACATTCTTGAATGTTAAAGTCATTGCTTCTGAAGATAATCTTAATACAAATGGAATTCATATTGGTCGAACGATAGGAGGAAACATTTCAAACAAAATTATTCAAACTAGTTATGATTGCGTTTCTCTTGGTGATAGGAGTGACGAAATTAGTATTACAAAGGTTACGTGTGGACCGGGACATAGCATTTGCGTTGGGAGTCTTGAAATGTACCCAAACAAAGACCCTGTGGAAGTAGAAATTGTTCGAAACTGCAAAATAAAAAATACCTCTAATAGAGTTAGGGTAGATTCCCATGACGGTCTAGCCTCAAAAATGCATTTTGAGGACATTATAATGAAAAATATTGAAAATCCTGTCCTTATAGACCAAGAATACTGCCCATGGAGTCGGTGCAACACAAAGGTAATCTTGTTTATTATAATGAAAAAAATGCATACTCATAAAATGAAAGAGGAACAGCTCCAAAAGGAGCAAAGCATAAATTAACGGGGAATTAGTTAATAAGAATATAAATGTTTGTTTGTTTACATTAAATACTAAAAAGTCCTAACGTTTTTTAAAAACATAATAGAATCTTTTGGTGGGTAATCCTTTTGTTAAAAAAAAAAAAAGAACATTTTGTTGTTTTTCATATATATGTACATTTGAGAGATTAGAAGATGTGGCTAGGCGGTATATGTCAAAGTTGTTTTATTAATAGAAAAGACGGTAGCTATCAAAATAGTTAATGCGTTTATTAATCAGATCCAATCAATTCGTAATTAACCATTATATCAATATGTGATAGCCATTGAATCATCGATAAACATTAGTTTATAACGATTTAATATCAGTAAATGGTGATTAAGCCAATCAATTAATCGATTAATATTTTGTTGATATTTGAAAAACGACTACTTTCCGAATTAATTGCAACTTCAGAATTTATTAAAATAATTCTTTAAAGGAGGTTATTTTCTCACAAATATTTTTGTTTTTTTCTTTTTTGTTTTGCTAACACCGCTTTTTCTTTTTCTTTTTTTTTTTTGAATGAAGGGAGGGAGCAACGTATATGGGGGAATTAGCATTTTTTCTTTCTTCATACCATTTGTTAACATTAAACATTATTATTAAATTTGATTCATGTTTTCAGGTTCCATCAAAAATTAAGATAAAAAAAAGTGAGCTTCAAGAACATTAGGGTTACTTCCACAACTGCACGTACTGTAAACCTTGTTTGTAGCAGTGAATTTCCATGCCAGAATGTGGAAATTGCTGACATTGATCCTAAATACAACGGAAAGGAAGGTCCTATTACGTTCCAATGCAAGAATGTCATGCCTATCAAAACTGGCAAACACTACGCACATTTATGTGCCACTTGATCATGATCTACTTATCAATCATGTGTAGACAAGTTAAATGTGCGGAAAATGCATTTGATTGAAATGAGCACTTGAGAGAAACAACTAGTTGATCTACTTGATATGCAATAAAGAAAAATGCTTAGAACACCACTGGTATTACAAGCATCGCTACTATAAAAGGTGGGTCTTATCGATAGGTCATATCTTGAGAGACTTACCTTTTATTAGTAGGTGGTGTTTAACACTATCGTGTTTTATAGCAATGCTCGCAATACTAAAGAGCTTTACATTGTGCTAAAATGCAAGAACTAGATGTTTTCAAAAACGTTTTAGTGAAAATAATATGAAGATAATTTAAAGAATGGTTAATTATATAATTATACCTCATAATTTTAACTATTTCTTAATTTATCTATTTGTCATTAGACACTATTATAAAGGTATCCTTAAAATTTTAAAACTTATTTTAATTTTATCTCCATGAATAAAAAAAAATTAGGCAATACAACATGACTATTTCTTAAATAGTTATGATAAATATTTTACATATTAAAATATTAAAAATCTTAAAACAAAACATCAAATTTCAAAAAAATATCTTAAGTTTTATAACTTTTTAAATTTTAAAATATATTTTTTAAAATTTTTTTCAAGAAAAACATATATTTTATAAACAAATTAGGTTTAATTAAGGGTATTTTTATCTTATCTTTATGTTTTTTAAGTAAAAAAAATTTGCATGGGATAAAATTAAAACAAGTTTTTCAAATTTAAAAGATTGTTTTTAAAAATAAATTGAGAAATAATAAAAATTAAAATATATAGTTATGTGATTAATACTTTTAAAGAATACTCTAACGGCTATAAAAACAAATTGTAATTTAATGGGCAGCATAAGACCGCGGACCAGATTTGGAGTTTCATCAATCACCCAATGTTCTCTTGCGGTTGTCTGCGGCAAATATAGACGATGATGGTTGGGATTCCTAATTATTATTTATTAACTTTGTTTTAGCTGAAGAAAAAGACAAACTTTGGGAAAAAAAAAAGGGTGACATTCCACCAAATTTTGGGACATTTGACATCATTCTTAGGATATTTAGAGAATAGGTTAAAAAAATATATTTTTAAATATGTGAGAATTTTATATTGTAACTGAAGATATTAAGAGCTTTACACTATATACTGTTTAAACCAGATTGTTAAGATATTTAACGAATTGGTTTGAACTAAAAAAATAAGTTTAAATTTGTAAAAATTTTACATTGTAACTAAAGATGTTGAGAACTTTACGCTATAAACGGTTGAATACAGATATGAATAGAGTTCATATATGTCGGTACGTCCAATCCCAGTAGTAGTAAACTCCACTGCAATGCAAACTTTGGAAAAGACAATGATCGCCAAATATCGTTTGGTCTAAAATGATAATTAAATTAGTATTTTTGATTCTTAGTTTATAGATTAAAAAACCAAATTATGGAGAAAAAAATGAAAAAGCTAATTTAGTCATCATTTTGGATTAAGAAAATTTCCAACCCCTCCTTATTTTTTAAAAATTGTATCAAATAATACAGTTTTAATTTTTAATATAAATAAACAACATATTTTTTTAAAATTTTTTAAGTACTAAATATTTTTAGAATAATATGTTCTTTTTAAACACTTAAATTTCTAATTCTATTTTCTCTTTCTTCTTCTTTTCCTTTTCGTTTTTGTTTGTTGCTTTGTCTTTTTTTTTTACATCATTCTATTCAAAAGTAAATTTTGTTTTAATTTAAGTAAATTATTTATTAAACATAGTTACATTTTAACCTATTTATTTTTATTTTGAATTAATGACAGTTCTAATTCCCTCTTTTTATTTATTTATTTATTTTAAAGAGAAACACCCAATCACTCTTAAAAAAAAAAAAACCCAATGACCCAATGATAGAGTGTGGGTTATGGAGCTCCGAATTGAGGCCGGATGCTACGCTGGCATGTTGCTCTGATCGAAAAAACCTTATCCTCTCCATTTCCATTCCAGGAAAAAAGCTCAAAAGCTTTACTTTGCTCGCTTTCTACTTGGTCACTCTGCTTTCTGATAATCTTCTCGGGTTGAAGCCCGAGAAATGGCGGCCACTTGCTTAAGCATAACACCCTCTTCATCTTCGTCTTCCTCGTTCATCGCCACCAGCCAAAACCACCTCAGAGCTTCAAAACGACTCGTTTCATGGCCCTCGTCCCAATGCTCCTCTTTTCAGCCAATCCGGCTTCGCCGCTGCGAAAACCGGCCTCCAACGCCGGCGGTTTTGGACGGAGAAGCGGCGGTGGCTGCGGAAGAGGAGGAAGACGAGGAGGAACAAGAAGATCTGGACGACTACGATTATGGCTACGACTTCTACGACCGCAGAAACGGCGTCGTTTCGGAGAGGGGGCCGAAGAGCCGTCGGAGACCGTGCGAATTGTACGTGTGTAATCTTCCCCGGAGCTGCGATATCCCGGAACTCGCTCAGATGTTGAAGCCTTTTGGAACCGTTTTCTCTGTTGAGGTAATCTTATTTATTCTATTTTTTATTTGTTTTTATGTTTCTTACTCGATATTCAAGGCTGAATCTTTGGATTTTTTTTTTTTCAATTTTGATTTTTTTTGGGGATCAATTGGGTTTCCAGATTTCTAGGAATCCAGAGACGGGGAAAAGCCGAGGAAGTGCATATGTCACAGTTGATTCAATAGAAGCAGCAAAAGCTGCCATTATTGCACTTGATGGATCTGTAAGTCATGAAACTTATATTGCTAGGTACTTTTTTTTTTTATTATGCTAATATAATCACAAGTTATCAAATCTACCAGCTAAATATGTTAAAAAAGCGCTGATTTACTATTCGTTTGATAAACAAATATAATAATATGTATTTAGGAGCGTGAGTATAAATAAATGTTACAGGTAAAACTTTACACATGCTATTATATAAAAAAAAATATTATAAAATATAAAGCTTTTATATGTTATTGTAACTTATCAATTCAAACTATAACTTATCAATTCAAACTAGGCTCCCAACATAGTTATAATAGCTGACTTGATGTGGGTGTTTGAAAAAATGGTAGGAACCAGTGGTGAGAATCACTTTTATTGTATCATGTGAGAGTTTTACACTGTAGCAATTTTTTTTATTGATACTGTAACATGTGAGAGGTTTTTACTATTTATAACTGATTTTGTGGTAGGAACCGGAAACCACTCCCAAACAGGCTAGATATCTTTGTACACTCCAAAGCATAAAATCTTTTTTTTTTTTTTTTTGTGTCTCTCAAAGGATGTTGGAGGGAGAGAAATGCGGGTAAAATTTTCGATTCAGATGAATCCGAGAAGGAGGAGGAATTCGGAGGCGATGACTTCAACTCCGGTGCGGAATTTGATATACGAAAGCCCTTACAAGCTCTACGTTGGAAACCTTGCGTGGGCTGTCCAACCTGAAGAGTTGCGGAACCAGTTTAGCCAATTTGGGCATGTGACTAGTGCTAGAGTTGTGCATGATCGGAAAGCCGGGAAACCTAGAACTTTTGGGTTTCTCTCCTTTGCTTCTGCTGCTGAACGTGACGCTGCAAAATCTTTAAATGGAAAGGCAAGTGATCCACTTAGTTCTCAAATATGATAAGAAAAACTATTTTTTCATGCATGCTCTGTGCAGTTATTAACTTGAACCATACGATTTAACCTTATGATTATAGCTAATAGTCGCATGAGAAAGTTATTGACTTCAACCCTACGATGTACCCTTGTAATTATAGTTAAGAGTGGCGTAGAAATTTCCAAATATAAATCTCTCTTTTGACGTGTTATTTTTTATCCTAATAATAATGTATTTCTAATTCTAAATATTGCAGGAGTTTTGTGGTCGGATTATGGTGGTAAGAGATGGTACAGAAAGGGAATGAAACTTCGTTTAAGTTTCTGGCTTAGCACCCGCTAGTGAAGAATTGTCATTTGCTATGAAGCCTTGGGTAAGAGCTTAATGGTTAAATATATCTTCATTCTTGTCCCAGTTGGCAATTTTGTAGTTTGTTTTTGGGTACTAAATTTATCGTCTTCTTGTTTACTGTATTTTCTATTTTTGATGATGAGTTGTCGTGCCCCAAACTCAAGATTGTGATGCCGTAATACTCCCAAGACGTTGATCCTATAAGCATGCAAAGCCTCACTCAAAATAGAATAGTATACCTACAGTAGTCTCCAAATTAGCAGAGAACATAACAAGCGTTAGTCACCTTTGATTACCCTGTATTTAGGTTTATTCAAACACTATGCTCGGTTTTTGATTTCATTGAATGTATACCTTCGGCTTAGATTTAACACAAAGGGTATAAAAAGGTAAATATCTTAAATGATAATAATCTTTCCTAAAGAAGGTTAGCGTCCATCCCTCCATCTAATCTTATAGCTTCAATTGCCCATAACTAGAGCTTCAACAGATTTTAAAGTAACTTACAACAATGTCACAAGTCTCAATAATCACCTACAAAAACCATTCGTCCAACATTGATTTGGAGTACGTTTGGTAATATAATTCGAATTAAAAGCTTGAACTTAAAATACTTATGCTAAGCTGGCTTAAACCAAAACTTTTTTATTTGAATCTATGTTTATAAATGGGCTCCTCATCTAGTAGTCACTTCTTGAGAGAAAATTGAGCTTAAGAGTGGAGTAAGTAATCAAGAACTTTTTTTAGCCGGATCGAGCATATATGTAAGTAGGAAACAATGCTTAGATGCAGTAATTTTTCATTGACAAATCGTTCGACAAAATAAAGCTTTAGAATTCAATACTAAACCATGAAGAAGAAAGAATAAAGCAACAGTTTTAAGGAGAAGTCACTTTAAATAAGAAAATGGTTTAGCAAGCAATCTTTTCAAAAAAACTACTAAAAACGGATAAAAAAAATATCACAAACACATTTATTATTAGTTTAAGCAACTATGGTCTTCCAATGGTCGTGTCCGAATCTGCCAGCTTAACTGCGCCGATGCAGATTAACATTAATTTGGGTTTTTTTTTTTTTTTTTTTTCAATTTTCCATTTCAACTGGATTACTACGATTGTTTGGTTTATAAATATAAAAGAAAATTTGAGAAAAAAAAGTTAAATCTCTACGAAGAAAAACATTATAGTAAAATGGTTGCACTGGTCACATCCGAACCTACCAGCTTTTGCTATCTTCTGTATGATATAACTTATAAGGCTATGACACCGAGGTTTTTTTTTTTTTTTTCAATGAAACAACCCAAATTCAAATCTATGTGGACACGTCCCTAAAGGGCAGAAAGAGTGGCTGTGGGCATTTAGGAAGAGGTCTAAGGTTTAAACCCCATGGTCTAGCTTAGGCTACACGCAATGAAAACAATGGCCCTGTTTTTTTAGGCAAAATTTCAACAAAACTCTGAAGATATTTTCATAAAATTCTCTTTTTTAAAAACAAAATTATTTTCATATATTTTAAAAACAATACGGAAAATGTGCAATACAACCACAAAAATAACTAACTTAAATAGAAAAGTGAATACACCCATGTAACAAACGACAACAAATTACAAAGGACATCAATCGGAAAAACTACACAAACAAGAGAAATAAGAAACAACAATAACATACAAAAACAACAATGTCGCGAAAATCGACGTGGCCGCAAAAATGACCGTAAAAGACATCCACTTTAGCTAACAATGGCAAACTAAAAAATGATGTCAACGGTAAAACGAGAAAAAGAAAAGACAGTAAATTTGTAAACAACAATAAGAAGGTACAACGACGATATAATGAGTTGCAAAATCGAGTTTACCACCTAAACGACAATAAAAAAACAAAAATTTATGAACGACAATATACTAAAGTAGTGACGCTTGACTTCAGAAAAATTACATAAAAACAAAACTATATTAAATTGCTGTGTAAAGGAGAAAAGAAGAAGAAGAAGAAGCTACATTAATAAAAGACTCTTTCTGATGGTAAAAAAAAATGAAAATGAAAAAAACAAAATGCAGAAACGACGTTAAGAAGAAACCGACAGTGAACGAAAGCACAATTAGCTACATTTTACACAACTGAGAAACACGAATAAGAGAAAACGACATGACCGAACAGAACGACAACATAAAATAAAACAACGTAAAGTGAAAACGACAACCTCGTTGAAATTGGTACATCCAAGACAATTTCAACTTAGAAAACGACAATAACCCTTAAATAACGACGAAGAATAATAAGACACACTACAAGAGTCGGCCCTTCACCAAACCATTTTTCTTTTTTAATAAATAATATTCATTGTGCCGATTTGCCAAGTAGAAACTCCCACGCTCGTTGATAAAATTAGAGCACCAAAGTCATCAAAATCAAGCATATACATGCACAAAGATATTTAATTAAGATTTATAGCCTATCAAACAGCAACTAAAACAACAATTGCAGACGATGACTGGACAAGAAAATTACATAAAAAGACCAAAATGACAGCAGTTCACGTATTGACATAATAAATTTCATAAAATCTACAGAAGAAGCTATCTATTATCATTAACAGAAGTATAAAATGTAACTTTGTTACATGTTAATCTAACCTCAGAGAAGTCTCAGATCAATCTTCCTACTCAGAGCAGAAGTATTTCATTTGCCATAAACGGAGTGCCAAAATAAAGTGCCAAAGAACTTGGGGAAAACAGAAAAAGCAAGCTCCAAAAATGCAATTATAAGACTAGAAGAATTCTTCCAACTTTTCACTTGCAGCAAAAACAAAATGAAAGTTATCTCCCTCAAAAGGGGATCATGAAACTTCCTTCCCGGTTTCTAGACAGCAGCATGTTCAAAGTGCAGATCCATATGAGGAAGCTTTCTGATCTGTGCGCCCCCCTTTTTTCCTGCAAAGACAAAAAAGAAACATATGCAGAATCTTTGCTGTTGAACCCAACTACGTCTTTTTGTGTTTCCTCGTCAAGATTACTCCTTTACCAGGAAACTACTTACCCATCCAACTGAGAGAATGAAGTGGAAGATAGTTATCATCCATTCAATTATTTTTCTTTTGCTAGACAGACAAATGCAGAAACTTCATAGATTATTCTTGGATCTCTCTTCTGATGCTTTGCATATACGGAATGCAGCATAACACAGGGTGGCATTCCCTATGACCGTCAAGGCTGCTTGGAGAGCAACCAGTACCTACAACTCAAGAGCATTGCCGGGTCATCATTTTATTAGGTATCATGAACAAATTAGATAGGTTCATTTGCAATCACTTCTGCGTACAAGACATAATACAGGATAAGTTTATTCTTATGATAGTCTTATTTGTGTGTTGGGAGGAAAAAAAATGAATATAGAGAATGTGCAAATTACAAAGCAAATCAACAGGTTAATCTTTCATATGAAAAGTTTTTCATTATTATATAGTGCTCCCTAGGGGTGTTATTCGGTTGAAAACCGTCGGTTTTGGATGGTTCGGTTACCGAACCGCAAATGTCGGTTTTTGAAGTTGGCAAACCGAAACCGCACCGCATACCAAGAGTATTCAGTCGGTTAACCGACCGTTCTTGGTCGGTTTTTTTGGTCGGTTCGGTTCGGTTTTCAACAGATGATAATCTAATAGAATACAAGAAGCGTACTATCAGTTTACCACATTTTATTTTATTTTTTTGGTTAAAGAATTGCTAAAATAGTACAATGTATTGTGTATTATTTAGGTTTTTTTTTAAATGATGCTAAAAAGAATACTATAAGGGCGATTGACATTTATAATTTGTCATGGTACTTATGTTGAAATCATTAAAAATATTAGAGAATGATATATATTTATTTGAGTTTTTTTAATTGTTTCAATTTTCATGAGACCAACAAACTTTACTTCAAAGTATAAAGGAGAAACACTTAATAACCCTTTGAGAAAAGCATAAGCATAATGAGACACATAGACAAATCTACATTTCGGTCGGTTTTGG
>CAMOHE010052857.1:0-13813 GCA_946598075.1 Artocarpus hirsutus | reverse complement strand
ACTACGAGCTTGTAACACCCAAGCATTTTTATTACATTAAAAATGCAATAATTTAAGAATTATGTTGAGACAAAAATATAGTTTAAGGAAAAATACCATATAATAATACAAAAAATTATATGGTATTAAATAATGTAGTGTGAGGAAGCACATCGATAAAGTTATGTAGTATAAAAGTTACACTACAAAAGTAATGCAATGTAGGAATTGGACTATTTAAGGTTAAACAGTGTAGAAATTAGAATGTTTAAGTTGAAGCAGTATATGAATAATACTGTTTAGAGAATATGGATGAATAAAGAATGCTGCAACAATTTAGAGAATGTATCGACAATATAAGAAAAATATTGTCTGTATAAATTTAGAATGTACAAAGTGAGATAATATTGGAATTAAATTATGTGATGAATGTAAACAAGTATGGGAGGTTATGGAACCTCATGAACTGTATGGAAAATAATACTGGCAGTATAGAAAAATATAATCAGTATAAATTTGGACTATGTAAAAAGTTCGATGAACACTCAATGGATTTTGATTGGGCCCCCACACCGTGAAATGTGGCCCAATCACATTTGGCCACCCAAAGGAATCCACTTGATGACTAAGGTGACTCACCATCACTTTTTTTCAAGAAAAAAAGAAAAAGAAAGAAAAGAAAGTTTAATTATTTATTGATATAAGAGACCAAAGTTGGTCTCCACGGTGGGGAAAAAAAAAGAAGAGAAAAACATGAAAAGAAGGAAAGAAAGGAAAGAAAGAAAGAAAGGAAGGAAGGAAGGAAAAAGGAAAAAAAAAAAAGGCTCCATTTTTTTCTCTCCAAAACCTTCCCCTCCATGATCATTTTCTTCCTCAAGTTTTGGTGAAATTCAAACCTCTAAATTAAGCTTAAGGCAAGCCCTAATGTTTTAGTGCAAAGTTTTGCCACTTTAGAGGTAAATTTCTAAACTATTTCTAAAGGTTTTAGTGATTTTTGTTCAAAGTTATGGATGGGTTTTTGATAGAATTTTGTTATGGTTTATGACAAAGGAATCTAAGCAAGTTTAATTGCACAAGTGGAGGATTAAAAAGATTGGCAAAGTTTAGGTAAATTCTAAACTTTATACTTGAACAGTTTATATTTTTTTTATGTATACAAAGTGTTTGATAAAATGTTTTAGACTATGGCATGTAAGATGAATGTTAAGGCATGGTTGTTTTATGTTATATGTTGATGGCAATGATGATAGAAAGAAGAAAGTAAGGGGTTTTGGTGAAATTTCAAAATAGACTAAATTACAAAGAAAAATGAATTTTGACAGATTTAAAAATTAGCCAAAAAAATCCCTCTAAACGATGGAATTTCAAGAAATTTAAAACATAAAAGTTGTAGAACGCATCAAAAGTGTTAGAATAAAGTGGATAGTTTTTCAAAATTTTGTCCGGTTTAGAAGTTATGAATTTTACGAAATTTTGGACGTAAAATTTCAAGAAATGAAAATGTTATAAAATGTATTGAATTCAACCATGGTGCTTTTGTAAGTTTTATTCCTTATGAAAAACTAAACATTATGCTGTAGATTGGTCATTTTTGGTTTTAGGGGCAAAAATGTAAATAATTTTGTGTTTTGGGTCAAAGCTATAAAATTATATGGAAAATGAGTTTTCACTAGGAAATGTTGGTTTCCTACATTACTGTAGGCAGTAAGTATCATAGATGCTAAGTTTTAAAGAAATTAAAGTTTAGTTAAGGAAATAATGGAAGAAAAATAGATTAAGGGCAAAATGGTCATTTTATGAAAAAAGGCCAAAACGGACCTGAAGTGCCCGATGTTGGAAAACGCTCCTTCATGGGAATCTTTCTATAACATGTAAGAAATAGAATGATAAAGTTAAGCAATGAGTTTTATAAGGTTACGAAGTTGACGAAAAACCCGTTAAAGGTAAAAAAGTTATTTTTACGAAAACAGCCAAAGCAGAGTCGAACACTCTGAATTAGCATAACGTTCTTAGATGAAAAATGTTTCGTAATACGTTAAGTAATGAAACCATCATGTGAGACAGGAGATCTAATAAGAGATGTTCAAGTAAACGAAAGGTAACCGAATAGGTTAAGTTAAGTAAAGAAAAAGGTAACCCGATGGGTTACAGAGATAAGTAAAAAAGAGTGATAACCCGATAGGTTACAAAGTTAAGTAAAAAGTATGGTAACCTGGTGGGTTACGAAGTTAAAAGTAAAAGGGTATAAAGTAAAAGAATAGTAGACCGATGTATACCAAGTTATGATAAAAATGTATGAATGTTTAAGGTTTAAGTTAAGTTATCAATCAAGTGGATTAATAATAAAGAAAGTTAACTAATCAGTCAGCTATCATTTGATCAAACACAGAAACCGACTAATGGAAGGAAAAAGAATGAGACAAGAATGGAATAGAGAACGTTAGAGCTAAGTCTAGGTAAGTTTCAAACCTCACCTACAGCATGAAGTAAATGATTTTTAAATGCATTTTATATGTTTGCAAGTGTGTTTGCAAATGTAATGCAAGTTGTTTTTAAAATATGTTTTCACTTGTTATGAATAAAGTTTTAAAGATTAAGTAAAAGTTTGCAATGTATTTGCAATAAATATGTTTAAAATACATTTGTATTTTGTTAATGCATAAATGTTTTACAGTCTAAATTATAAGTTTTATATTGCATTTGCTATGCAATAAGTTTTACAGTACAAGTTATAATTTGTAAATGTGTTTGCATATAATGTGTTAGCATTTGATATACTTACTAACGCTAAAAAGAAGGTAAAGTAAATATAATAAAAAGAAAGTATTGTACCAGTCTCCTTGTTATGAGGTACTGAAAGTAAAGTTAAAATTGTGACCTCCTAGATATGAGATACATAAGTAAAGTTAAAGTTTGACCTCCTAGATGTGAGGTAAATGACCTTGATGTTCGATGGTCTCAAGTCTTCCACAAGGGAAGCATCATGTTTATGATCTCATGATAAATGATGTTGGTACGAATACTAAAGTAAGATAAGAAAAGTTAAGGAACAAAGATAGAAAGTTAAAGTAAGAAAGGATGTTCATAAGACGCTCATAATCAAAAGTTCATAACCAAGCATAAATGAAATCATGCATTTTGACTTTGCTGGTATTCCTTGTTATGAAATATTATATGTTATGTTTATGAAAAAAAATTTGGATAATGTTTATGTTAAAAGTTTATGAAAAATATTTTTATGTTTTCAAGAAAAAGTTTATGAAAAATGTTTATGAAACGTTTCAGAAATATTTAATGAAAAACGTTTATGCCAAATGCTTAAAAAAATGTTTTATAAAAAATGTATTCAGAAATGTTTATGAAAAATGTTTTAAGAGAAAGGTTTTCATGAGAAAAGTTTTTAAAGCATATTTTTGAATGATTTGTGAGAATATGTTTTAACTTACTGAGTGAAAGCTCATTAAAAGTTTCTTCATACTGTAGATAGTTTTATGGGTGACCAGTAGGACCCATTAGAAGAGCTGGGTGCTGCGGAGGACAAATGCGAGGATTTGGGTATGGATACCACTATAGTATGCTTCCGCTACACAAAGAAAAGGTTTTTCACTATTTAATATAGTGTTTTCAAAGTATTAAGAAAATTACAGTTTTAAGAAATGTTTTTAAAGTTTTATAATATATTTACGAAATGTTTTATTTTCTTATAAAGTTAAGTTTTAATCAATGATTCAGTAAATGTTTCTTAATAAGTTTTAAGAAATGATTTGAAATAGTTTTAAAAGCAAGTGTTGAGCGAGGTCTCAACTTGAAATGCGACAAAAGTCACAATAGCTTGTAAGTATGTTTTAAAGGATGTCAAAGGGAAAAAAAATTTATTTCAGTATTTTTCTTACTAAGTAATATTATTGTTAAGTGATGATGTTTTAAATAAATAAAGTAACTATCTAAAAAAGCGGGTCGTCACAGATCTTTGGCAAATGGATGTCAAGATGGCCTTTCTGAATAGCTATCTTGATGAGTCTATATGTATAGTACAGTCAGACTAGTTCAAGGCTAAGGCTCAAGAGAGCAAGGTTAATAAGTTGCTAAAGTCAATTTATAGACTTAAGCAGCTTCTTGTTTTTGGAACATAAGATTTGATCAAGTGATCAAGACTTATGGGTTAGAACAAAATGTTGATGAACCATATGTTTACAAACACATTAAGGATAGGAAGGTGGTTTTTCCAATGCTTTATGTAGACGACATTTTGCTTATTGGCAATGATGTTGGGGCATTGTCATCGGTCAAATTATAGTTGACCAAGTAATTTGACATGAAGGACTAAGGTGAAGCTAATTATGTTCTAGATATCTAAATCTTTTAGGATAGGAAGAACAAAATGATAGCTTTATCCCAAGCTACATATATAGATAAAATTCTCTAGAAGAATGAATGCAGAATTTCAAGAAAGGTGCGCAACCATCTAGGTTTGGAATTGCTCTTTCTAAAAAAACTCGCCAAAGTTTGATGAAGAAAGAGAATACATAAAGAAGGTGTCTTATGCTTCGATAATGGGTAGTCTCATTTATGCGATGCTTTGCACACAACCTGACATTTATTATGCGGTTGGAATAGTAAGTTGATTTTTGTTGGATCTAGGACCTAACTATTGGGTTGCGGTCAAGCATACTTTCGAGTACCTGAGAAGGACTAGAGGTTATATGCTAGAGTATTCAAGAGAGGATTTAACATCTCTTGGATACACTGATTTGGATTTTCAATCCTGTCTGGATTCTAAAAGATTGACTTCTAGTTTAGTGTTTACTCTGGGAGGAGGCACCATTGTTTGGAGAAGTGTCAAGCAGGATTGCACTTTGGATTTAATAATGGAGGCTAAGTATATGGCAGCTAGTGATGTTTCGAAAGAAGCAGTGTGGCTTCACAAGTTCCTTGAGAATCTTGAGGTAGTTTTTAGTCTAGATAAAGCAGTATCGTTGTATTTTGATAACATTGTAACGATAGCTAATGCTAAAGAACTAAGATTTCACAAGAAATATAAGCATATTCAATAGAAGTATCATGTAATAAAGGACTTTGTTAAGGGTAGACATGTTACAGTATGTAAGATCGCATTTAAGGACAATATACCTGATCCTTTCACAAAGATGCTAACTACGAGAGTTTTCCAGAAGCATGAGAGGCTACGGGGATGCAAGACATGCTATATTTTCTCACTTAGTACAAGTGGGAGTTTGTTAGACATGGTGTCTAAGGAGTAAATGTTGTAATAGGTTTTTAGATACATTTTATTAATAAAGAGTTTATTTATTATTCATATACCAAATGTTGTCTTCTTTATGTTCATTTTTGTTGAATGTATGATAAGCAAACAAAAGTTTGAGACTGTCAGTCTAAACCTTTAAGATCGTGCATATGATGGACAGATTATGCGAAAGACATGAATCTTACAGGTGATGGTCTAAATGACAAGATCTGCAGTTGATGGAATAAAGTTGGGTGCTTTATTCATGCTAAGATTATTATATTGTATACATCCCTAACAAGAGATGGCTTGTCTTGGTCATCAAAGTGGGACTTTGTGAGTAGAAACATTAGTATATTGTCATAGGTGATGATATATTGGATGAAGTGATTTGATTAATAATTCCGTTTGTTTAAAACAATTCACTTTTGACAATCATATGTGTTATGTCTTAATCCTAAAATGCTTAATGGGCATATATTCTTGACTTATGTCTTTTAATGTACCAAAAGGTGAATCCTAATTTAATGATAGTACGCAAACTAGTACATTGGAGACATAACTCTTAATTGACATAGACTCGTTATTCATAGATATGGAATCCATAGCTCTTTTGTAGAGTTAATGATATTCTCTTATATGCATTATCCTATAATTAGAAGAATGAAGCGCTCAACTATTTGAATACATAGGTGTAACCGAATGGTATACTATTTATGAATAATAAGTATTTTAATGGTGACATAATAGAACGTAAGATTAAAATAATTAAGAAGGTAAAACAGAATTTATCCTTAAACAGATTATGAATATCCAAAGGAGAAATGACACATTATGATATGCCATAGACGGTTAGCTTATTGGAGCTTTGTAATTTTATATCGTTTAAGAGTGCAACTCTAAGCTTTTAGTGGAGTATCGTTAGAGTTGATAATTATAAAATATGTATCTAGGATATTGCATTTTATAATTATAGAAGTTTGATCTATATAAGCCCATCAGATCCCCTTTGCTAGCTCATTATAAATTCTATAATGATACGGCGCGTTTTTTACTGCATATTTGTGACTTATGCTGAATTAATAGATTGGCTAAAATTTGAGTTAATCGGATTTAATAATTTATGTTACTTTATCGGTTAGATTAATTTTGTGAATTAATTAAAGATAAATATGTTGAATTATTTGGATAACATTTTTATTTATATGGGTTTATCTGTGTATGACTATTTTAATCAGATAACTTTTCTATTAGGTTATTTAAATTAAAATTAAGGCTCTACAAAGGATACCTGAGACAAATAAGATAGGATTTATCCAATTGGTTGAGACTGGATCAATCAGATTAACTTTAGGAGTTCGAATTCGATTCAAACTCTTATGTCATGATGGCGTTGTCGACTGCGATACATAGGGTGCGATTGATTGCGACTGGTAACAGAAAATGTGTTTACGCATTTTTAAGTCAAAAGTTGATCTAGACTCAAATTTTGAAGCCTAATATGATGAGATTGAACCCCAGATCTAACTCCTATAAATAGGGGGTGAGTTTTCTTTGTTATTTGGATCATTTGAGAAGTATAGAGTGAGTACTCTAACGAGAAAGCCTTTGAAATTCCCTAAGAGCTATTGTTCAACATCAAGAACCTTAGCTCTAGGTTTTCTCAAATGGTTGGAATGAGAGTTACTGGAGGAAAAGATGCACGACGTGTGACCACCTACACTCCAATCATGGATAGAGAATAGCTAAAAAGACCAATTGGTTGAAGCTCTTTTGGAACGTTCTTCTCTTCATGGATTCCTACTGCTTTCAGTATACAAAAGAGGTATGTAAGATTTGTTATTAATTTATGTATTTAACATGTTAAACTTGTGTTTTAAAAAATACTCTGATTTAAAATTTTTTAAAATTTCACCGTGTGTTGTTTTCCAGCATAACTCCCCCACGCCTGACCCCCAACCACACACACCAAAATGATGCACTTTTAGTGTATATAACTTAGGCCTATGAGGAGTTGTAGAAATTGTACATTATTTCAAGTGTAAGCAAAAAATAACGTTAAATATACAATGCAAATGCCCAAAACAACAAACCAACAAAAAAAATTTATGCTTAAACCATGCGAAGACAATAATATATAATATAATCACATAATCAGATGACCTTAAAGCCTAAACAAATCCCAAAACAATAATAACAGAATCTTTTAATAGAATATACCAAAACTTTAAAACAAATCCCAAAACAATAATAATTTATTCAGAAAATATAATAACATTAAATCCCAATATCAAAGAAAAAGAAAAGCATAACAAAAGCGAACCCTACAAAACCCATTAAAAAATTTTCACAAAAACCACAAAACCGACCCATTTACTTTCAGACCAAGCAATTTCTCTTGAACCCAACATTGAAATTAACATACAAAAAATATTTCATTAACACCAACATCAATACTTAAAAAAAATCAACATTTAGAAAACAAAAACTTAAATGCAAAAGACTCATGGTATAAAAGTTGGCCACCCCCTTTGGAGTGAATAATCAAAATTCTATCTTCAATCCATCCTCAATCACAAGTTTTTCACCCCACAAAACTTTTCATCATCACTCTTATCCTTTCTTTACCTTATGAACTTAAGTGTTCGTCCCTAACATCATTGACGACATCATCAATGTGGTGTTCTTTGAGTGCAGCATTGTCTAGCTAGTTATCATCTTTAGAAATTTGCTCAGCTATCGATGTATGTGATGAAGCAGTACCAAACGCCATCGAAATCGAAGCTGTGGAACGAGAGAAAATAGAATCCAATGTCTTGAAAGATAGATATCCATCTTTATTAAGGTACCGTGCTGCTCTTGATTATTCTAGAGAGACAAAATGTTAACAAAATTTAAATTAGAGGCATGCTAATATAGATAGCTAGGAATATTACTCGTAGAATTGGAATCTATAACTCTTATAAGATAGGATGTTAAGATAATATTCCTATGGCTATTAAATTGAGAACTTGGATATAAAGATCTCGCTATTTGATATGGGATATCAAATATTATCCAAAATCCCCATTCATGATTTGTTCATTAAAAGATCATCCATTAGAGAATTAATAGACTTCATGGACAAAAAAGTAATTAGTGAGGTTGTACGGAAATTTAAACGTCGTGGTGTGAAGAGGAAAGAAAGCGATTTCATTGGTACTAATGAGTCAGCTATACATCAACATACAATGAATGAAGTAGGGGTTGAGACTTCCCTCTTATCTGAAACTTCTTCTTTAAAAGAATTAGAAGAAGCATTAGCATTTTTAGAACATGCTAGGGATTTAAGTGCTCGCTATGGTAACCCTTTAGAATATAAAGGCAAGGATGTTTCTTCCACCGAACAGCCTCCAGTTGAAAATTTGGAGAGGCATACTTATTCATAATCCCATCCTGTCAAGCACTGTGGATTTCCATTTTCAATTGATACAAGTTATCTTTTTTAGTATATTGACGTGGGAGATGAAGACTCCACATGTGCATGTTTTTTATTCTTGCATCACAAGCAAATAGACACACGTCATATCAGCAATTGCTGCCCTGACATACCGACACATGTATCGTTCTTAATGGTCACCCTGACACCAAGAAGCGTGTCATACCACGAGTGGTCGTCTTGTCGGTCGTTGTCATTGGTCTTTAGGTTAAGGGAACGTCAACCTAACTACTTGATCTTAACAACTTGGGCTTGAATATATGTCCAGGGTCCATTGGTCGTTTTGCTCAAGTTCTTCGAAGGAATAATAGATTCATGAAAGGCTTGCAGCAAGGAAAACCATATTTTCGTTGCTTTATTATTATTATTATTATAATATTTTTTTTAATCTTTGGACATAACTGTTGCTGCTTTCTACATAAAAGATGAGCCTATATTAGAAGCAGTATATAGTTAAAACAAAGTTATGAAACACATTTAAAGATTTTCTTATACATTTTGAAATTGAAATGGCGATAGGTCTATGTTTTTAATAAAGCAAAGCAGTGGGTACTTTTTGACCTTGTCATTGGGCTATGCAGTTGAATTTAAAACATGGATTTACTTTTTTTTTTCTTTTCTTTGCCGAATTTTATTGGAATTCCCACTAGGCTTGACTAGCCCATTCGATGTAGTCAGCCCATCAGATCACCTAATGCAATTAGCCATTATCCCACTTCCCTTGAGGGAAGAGTCACAAAAAAGAAGAAGAAGCTAATATTATATACTATGGAACTATGCTATAGCTCATTATTTTGTGACAAACCCCATAACCTTTTTTAAAAAAAATCAAAAAAGGATTTTCTACTTTCTTTGACTTTAGAATGAGCACTTTAAAGATCGTTAGCAGCAGAGAATAACGCAAAAGAGGAGAGGAAACTGATTTTGTGAAATGTAACAAAAAATTAACTTAGGGTCTTCTCTTCTTATCTTTTTTTTTTTTTAAATGAAATCATTGAATTCCCATCCAAACAAGGGTAGTAAGATGTTTACGCCCTAAAAGAGTGACACGTGACAATCACATGGTCAGAAAAAGGAGAAAAGTAACAACGTCAGCAAAATTCATGTTTTTGCACCTTTTTTAAGTTTAGAGTCATTTTGGTTGAAAAAAAAGAATCGAAATTAGCTAGTTTTCTTTTAAAAAGATAGGGAGCAACGAAGCAATTTACTCTAATTATATGATAGGATGAAAATTTAGAAAAAGGGTTAAAGAAAATTTGAAATTAAGTAAATGATCTCTTTTTTTTTGGCACAAAAAAAGGTTTTTTTTAAACATCGAAACACCTCAGTTTTTTTTAAAGAAAAGAAGAAAAATGACTATACGAAAAGAGGAAGCTAACTGAGGTGGAAACAAAAAAAATTAAAACTATTTTAATGCCTAAAAAACTAATTTTTTTATATCTAAAAATAAAAAAATTATTAATCAAATAAATTTTTTTAAAAAAGTAGTTTTTCAAAATGCCTATATGGTAGGTTAAACATTCAAAATTTTCTGCTCCCCACAAGCAAGGAGTAGGAACACGTGCCGGGTCGGGCAACTTTTGCAAATCAATCCCTTCCCCGTCACTTCTCCCACCTCCTGTGGAAACTAATTTGTAGAACGTGATTCGATTTTGTAGGGATTCGAAAACTCATTAAGAAAAAGTGAAAAAGAACCAGCCAGACCAGGGCTTTATTCAGTGCCTTCCTTATACTTTACGTGGTCGAATAAGAATCTATTCGTCGGCGCGCTTGCTTGCTTGACTCTTCTAGTTCTGCTCTTCTTGTTTTCTTCGTATTTCTTCTCCTTCTTTTTGTTTTTGTTTTTTCCATTTGTTGGAACAGAAGTACTTGGTCTTCTTCTGGCTGGTTTTAGCTTAAATCTCTTGCTCACAAGTTGGAAGGCAAAATGTTTTGAAATAAATATTTTGAAATGGCCGAGTATAGAGAAGCTTTGGTGAAGCAAGAGGAGAGAATTCATTATGAAGAAAACTGTCCAGGCTGTAAGATTGAAAAGCTTAAGAACTCCAATTCTGGGATTCCTCTCAAGCATTTGGCCTTCGCTTTCACTGTTTGCCTCGCTGCTGGTAACTTCCCCTTCTTTATTATCTATTTTTTTTATTCTTTAAAATTTTCACCAGGTTATGCCGAAAACAAAATTAAGAAAAAATATAAAATCATGATCCAAAAAAAAAATAATGTTAAATACTTTGATGTATCTTTTTATCGCTGAATTCCATTTGTTTTTTGTCCACATCTAATGGCGTCCTTTTCAATTCTTTTTTTTTTTTAATTTAATTTTGTTACACTGAAAGAGATGGCCTTCTATTTTGTTTTGTTTTATGCTGTCTGTGTCATATCACAATATTTATCTAACAAGTTAATATTATCACCATCATCATCATCATGATGGACCATTTTGTTTAAGAGTATCGTGCAAATTATTATTGTCTTTTTCAATTTGGGGCTAAACAAGTATTCTGTTGAAGGTTTGTATTGGATGGTGGGGTATGTTTGGTATCAGTTGATATAAGCGAGCAAATACAAGTATGGTGGGATCTGTTCAGGCCGTACCCTGATTGCACATATTCGTTTCTTTAAGGAAAACGTACAATAACCGGGGATGTTTAGTAGCCATTTTTATCGTACTGTTGGGGGTCAATAAGCTGAGAGGACGTTTATTTCCTAGGATGCCCACCAAAGCCGACGCAGTTATAGCTATAACAGAACTTGGAAATACAATATCTTGAGAAATTTCTGAAGATTGAATTAGATAATCAAAAGTACAGGCATAAGGCCAAGATCTCAACAGGAGAATTTGAGTGTTACCGCCGGCCACAAGTTTCCATGAAAATTATAATCAAGGACTACTGTATCATAAGTAACGCATATATAGTTATGAGAGTTCCTTTATCACCCTTTTCAAAGCCAGAGTTCTTTAAAATCACACTTGCAGAAATAAATACATAAGATGGCTAGGCCCCGTTTGTTTTGGTGGTTCCCACCACAATCTCAGTTATGAACAGTAAAAAGTTCTCACATACTATAGTAACAAAAAAACAAATTTGCTATAGTAAAAAGTCTCACATGCTATAGTAAAGTGGTTCTCACCACTCTCCCAAACACCCTATAAACTATGCATGATGTGTGCCTTTAAGAACCATTTTATAACATCTTAAGTTTGATTCACGTTTAGGAGATGTGTTTGTTAAAGATGCTCTATTTGAGAACCAATGACGGAGTCAGGATTTATTAGTAGGGGGGCTAAATTTTTCTTTTTATCAAGATTATACTAACACCTAGAGAATTATTAATTTAAGTGCCGCTAAGTCTAATTTATACATATACCTACTATTATTAAGATTAAAACCACTATATATTAAAAATAAAAAATAAAAAACTTGGGGGTGGGGGGGACATGGCCCCCTTCCACCCCCCGTCTCTGTCATTGTTGAGAACAAAAAGTTCAGCCTTTTCCATTGTTTTTCAACAAAATTTGTCCTTTAGAAAACATTTATTCACTTATCAAACTAAGTACTGCACTGTTTTATACATTTGACTAATAACTGAATTTTAACTTGCTCTTCAAAGTCCAATAGGAAAATGCCTTTTGCTTTTTACTTGATTAGCAGAAATTTCTTGTCGTGAAACAATGGAATTCAAAACATAAGAATCACTTAGATTTGGCTATGTGAGATATGGAGCCACTCAGCGTTGAGGAGTTGGGATCTGTTTTTGAGCCACAGAACACTACAAATGCTTCATTATGAAGCAATATCCGTCTATGAGTTTAATTTAGTTTCAGGTTTATGAGACTGATTTTCTCTGTAGAAGTTGCATCATCATAACCTCCGAAAGAAATAAAATCACTTTAATTCTTTTTAATATCCAATCCCCTATTCTGGCTATCCGGCTACAAATCAGGGATTAAGAGGTCTCAAAAAATAATTGTAGGCCCATCAAACTTTGTGACAAGAAGAGGAAGTGAATTTGTGGCCTGTTTTGTTTAATGCTTTGACAGAAATAATGACATAGTTTTTTCGTGCAAGGTTGAGAGTTTTGTTATTTAGTTGATTTGATTGTCCTATCCTATTGATACGGGACACCTTTTTTTATTTTTATTTTTATTAAGGACAATAAAACCTTTGTAAACACTAGATATCTTTGCTCTTGTTTGGGAGAGTAGTTGAAACCGTTGATTAGAACCAATATTGGTTTAAAACATCATAGCTGCTGAGAGCTTTACACTATAACTGCCTTTTATTTACACCGTAATTGCAGAGAGCTGTCCATTGTGGATGGCTGGAAAAAGGCTTCATGATTTTTTCTACTTTTATTCTCTTTTTTCTCTGTTCTATTGTTGCATTATTCACATTACTGGTACATTTTAAGCCTCATTCATGTCTTTCCATGTACATTTTAAAATCAATTGTTTCTATGTGCCTCTATATTTTAGAATCAACTATCCACTGCTTCCATAATTACCTCCATCTTTAAATTTTTACCTTTGATATGTTTTCTTTTGTGGTTAAAATTATGCAGCTTTGCCGATATCGTCTCTTTTCCCTTTCCTGTATTTCATGGTGAGTATGTCTCTTGATGAAACTTCTATGCATTGTAGATCTGATATATCATGAGGCGAATTACACAAATTCTCACTGTTAATTTCATCACGTAGAATTAGCACTCAAGATGAGTAAGACGCATCATCTTCCGTTGTTCAATGTTTTGATTGAATGAACATTTATATTTTAGATGCTATTTATTAAATGGCTTTAAGCCATATCACTTACCATTCTTATCATTGCATGTGGTCTATGGTGGGCTGGTGGCATTTTAAATTTCTACAGATAAGAGATTTGCATATTGCAAAAAGGGAGGAGGATGTTGGTTACTATGCTGGTTTTGTGGGTGAGCTCGTTTCCACTCATTTCATACAGATATTGTCTTTACATGGGAAAAAAAAATCCTCTCTTGCGATTTTGGTGATATCATTTATTCCTTGTAGGATCTGCGTTCATGTTTGGGAGATTTTTGACTTCTATTCTTTGGGGAATAATTTCTGATCGATGTGGCCGTAAACCTGTGATAAT
>CAMOHE010052856.1:35267-85687 GCA_946598075.1 Artocarpus hirsutus | reverse complement strand
GGTCCGCATAACTTAACTTCACGTGCTAAGTGCACCGTTAAATGAATCATGATGTCAAAAAATGCCGGTGGGAAATACTTTTCAAGCATGCATAAGGTTTGCACTAACTCCGATTGCAGTGAATCTAGCACAAGTGGATCAATGACCTTCGTGCATATTGAATTGAAGAACGAGCACAACTTAGAAATTGCAAATCTCACATCCTTTGTTAGAATTCCCCGCAAAGCAAGTGGTAGTAATTGCTGCATCAACACATGACAATCGTGTGTTTTCATGCCAATAAGTTTCAAATCCTTGACCGACACCAGCTTTTTGAAGTTTGACGAATACCCATCCGGCACTTTTAATGAAGCAAGCCATTCATAGAGCTTTTTCTTTTCTGCTCTAGATAACGTGTGTTTTGCCGGAGGTAAGTATGTCCAGTTCCCTCTTCTCTCAGGAAACAAATTAGGCCTAATATCCATTTTCATTAGATCCAACCGAGCTTTTTCACCATCCTTAGTCTTGCCCGGAATGTCAAGCAACGTGCCGACTACGGATTCACAAACATTCTTCTCAATATGCATAACATCCAAGCAGTGACGAACAAAAAGTGTCTTCCAATAGGGAAGTTCAAAGAAGATTGATCTTTTTTTCCATAGTCCTCCATTTTGCATCTCCTCCTTACCTCGCTTTCTCTTCCCGAATACGACTCTTATATGTTGTACCATTTCAAATATTTGTTCACCCGTCAAAAGGTGCGGAGGGTCTCTTTCTTCGCTGTTGCCATCAAAGGCTTTCTTTTGTTTGCGGTAGCGATGATCTCTTGGCAACCATCTTCTATGACCAAGAAAAACAATTTTCTTTCCATTTTTCAACCGTTTGTGAGACGTTTCTATCATACAAATAGGACAACCTATAGAACTCTTCACCGAATAACCAGATAAATTGCCATATGCAGGGAAGTCGTTAATAGTCCATATCAACATCACCCGGAATATGAATGTCTCCTTTCGGTAAGCATCTCTAACTTTAACTCCCTTTTCCCACAACATTTTTAGATCATCGATTAACGGTCCCAAGTATACGTCAATGTCATTGCCTGGTTGGTGAGGACCCGAAATCAATAAAGACAACATTAAAAACTTCCGCTTCATGCACATCTTCAGAGGGAGATTATAGTTAACAAGTACTACGGGCCAAGTGCTATGCCTACTACTCATGTTACCATGTGGGTTCATTCCATCAAAAGCGAAATGTATGTTTCTTGGATCCGCACTAAAGTTAGGATGATCGGCTTCAAAAGTCTTCCATTGTGGTGAATCCGCCGGGTGTCTAAGCATACCATCATCCACCCGTTTGTCATGATGCCATGTCAAATTCTTGGCATGTTCTAGGTTTCTGAATAAATGCCTCAAACATGGTATCGGTGGAATGTATCATAACATTTTACTTGGCACTCCATTCTTGTCGTCTGTTGGCTCCTTTCCTTTTTTCCACCTTGCTTGTTGACAAACTGGACAATAATTCTCGTCCTCATACTCATGCCTATAGAGAACACAATCATTTTCACATGCATAAATTTTCTCATAATCCATTCCCAAATTGCTCAAAGTCTTCTTAGCCTCATACATACTACTTGGTAACTTATTACCCTTTGGTAGAAGCCTTTGTAAAAATTCCAACAGCTTTGTGAAACTAGAATTCGACCAGCCACCCGACGCTTTCAAATTCCATAATCCAACTAAAGCAGACAATTTACTGAAATTAGTACACCCCTCATACACTGATGTCTCTGCATCATTCATCATTGTCTCAAATAAATCTGGACGATGCACAAAGTGTTCTTCTAAATCATTGACCATGTCAACCATATTGTCTTCATCCTCCATATTATCCTTCACAATTGATTGCTTTTCATTATTTAGTAAGGTTGGATTGAAATTACACTCACCATGAAAATGCCACGTTTGATAACTACTTATGATTCCATTTCGACATAAATGTCCTCTAAGAATTGTAATTGGATGCAATCTATGGTTTCCACATTGAACACAAAGACATCAAATTTTATCACCATTTGCATGATTTTTGGCAAAATCCAAGAACTCTTCCACACCGTTCACATACTCGTTAGACAATCGAAAATCCCACATCCATTTCCTATCCATTTTGTAATTCCTAAATCAAAATAATAAATAGAAAATATTCAATTAAAATTAATTTCACAATTTGTTTATATACCCACACCTACATATATTAATTAATCATTAAAAAAAATCACCCGGCCATCATCAAACAAGTTACACATACTCATTATAAAACGAAGAAATCATATACCCATCATTCACAATACAAACTTCACGGAATAAACAACAAAATGAACAACTATTTATCAACTTCACAGAATAAATAAAAAAATCAACGACTATTTATCAATTTCGGATTAATTATACATCACAATCAACAACTATATATTTCTCACTTTCTATAAAAAAACTTACAATTTAGGCTGAGATTAAGGAGTGTGGAGGCAGAGAGAGACGGCGGCGGCTGATTCGGAAGGGTCTGTGTTTGTATTTGTAAAATGTGTTTCTGAAATGTGTCTAAATGCCGAGGGTGCGAGGGGTTTAAAAGAAGCTACTACGACAGTTTTCAAAAACTGTCGTGGTATGGATGAGATACCACGACGGTTTTTGGAAAAACCGTCGTGGCATCTAAGCAAAACCGTCGTAGATACCACGACGGTTTCTCCAAAAACCATCGTGGTATCTAAGCATACCACGACTGTTTTTGGAGAAAATCGTCATCGTATGCATAGATACCACGACGGTTTTCTCCAAAAAACCGTCGTGGTATCTTCCGTCTTTACCACGACGGTCTTCGTTCTCATAGGCGTAACTTGCTGCGGGTTTTTGCCCTTACCGCGACGGTTTTTAGGAAATTGTCGTGAAATAAAGGTCGTGTAATCAATATTTTCTTGTAGTGCTACCAAATATGGTGTTCTAAATGTGTGTGACTATTAAGTTATTAAGTTATGAATTCATAAAGGTCAGAAATGTAATTGTGTTGTTAGTTTTATTTAAATGTTTTAAAGTTAATGGAATATGTTGTAAATGTATGTTTTAAGAAATAAATGTTAATTGCCATTTTATGAATGTATGACATGAACACAATGAGAAGTGAGCACATCGAGACCGCAGCATTGTCACCTACAAGTTAAGGTTAAGTAAGCTTATTGAAGTAAGTACATTCTCACCTGCAACATGATGAGTTTATGAAAAGTTTGAAATATATGTTCATGATGGTTTTATGATGATTTCTCATGAAGTATTATTATAAAAGTTTATGCATATTTTGATGATAATGTTTTTCAAAACATGAAAGTATAAATATGTATATATGTATCACCTAAATAAGTGTTGCACACCCAATGAAATGTTAAGTTATGATATGATATGTTATGTATCATGTTTGGTTTGGGATTAGCTACCCCTCTCCTCTCATGACGACGCACCTATGATGATGTTAATGGTACAACACTTGGGCCCTTAAGATAAAATGAATAAAGTTTTAATATGGACATTGTAATGAAAAATATATTCCTATGAAAATGTGCCTAGTGCACTATTATGATGATGATAATGATGATGATGATGATGTTCATAAAATGTTTTTAAGTTGTGAGATTTACAAATATACTTACTAAGCGTTTGCTTATTCAAGTTTACATCATGTTGCAAATAAGAGTAAGAGAGTTATGGACCAGGTGGAGGACTAAGACAGGCGTGTGAACCAAGGGCAATGAATTGCAAACGGAAGACGCCAAGAAAGAAAGAAGTTTTAAAATTTTGGAACTATGTTTATTTTTATGTTTCATCTCTGAGTTTGTTTATTGTTTTCGCACCTTGAAGTTTTAGAACTTGTTTAAAAAAAATTAATTTCTAATATTTTTTTAAATCGTTCGGCCTGCCGACCGTTACTGGTCGGACTGCCGAATAACTTTAATCGGCCTGTCGATTGCCAAGTTTCGGCCTACCGATCCTATTGATTTTAAAACCCCATTTTGCAAAGCCTCGGGCGACCTGCCGAAGGTTGACCTTCGGACTGCCGGACAGCTTCGGCCTACCGAAATCTAAAGTTCCGCCTATCAAACTGTGTATATGGATTTTAAAGATGTTTTTAAAAGTTTATTCAGTTTACTTTGATACTGATAAACTATTTAATGGGTGTTTATAATTGAGCAATATAAGTTATACATTGATGTATATATATAAAAAAAACGCATGGATCCTAGGTTATGTTTTCAAATTACTTTTTTAATTAAATAGTTTATCTTATAAATAAAAACATTACAAAACGAAAGTAATGACATCTGTGATGTCCGTAAAGGGGACGTTACAATGATGGCCCTACTTGGATGATACTGCAGTGAGATATCCTGGTCCTCTATACATTTCACCTACCATTACTGCCTCAATTCGAATCTCTCTAAGTGAACAAATAGCTTGAGCCCCTATGATCCGAGAATACTTGATATATCACTCCAGCAAGTGACTTCTCTCAATCCCTTGAAGCGTAAATCACTACAGCGAGCTCTAGACCATTAGTAGAGAAGTCCTGCTCACAAGGCTTTTACTGTTGCAATCCGTAAGTCACTACTTGTCCATACCGCATTAACACACATCCAAGCCTTTGTCCTACTGTAGCGGTATAGATCTCATAAAACTCATCATTGTTCAATGTAGCTAGTGTAGAAGTGGTAGTCAACCGATTTCTTAAATATTGGGAAGCACATCTACATCCCTCGTTCCATTCAACCTATCATTTGTCCTGATCAACTACATCATTGGAGCTGCTGCCTTTGGGGAAACCCTTCATGAACTTTTCTACAGTACCCAGCAAGTCCTAAATAGATGTGAATCTCGACTGCAATCTTTAGTCGCCCCAATCATACTGTAGCCTCAATCTTAGATGAAGCTATTGAGATGCCTTACTCAAAATGATATGCGTCAAACTCGACCTTTTGGGCATGCAGCTGGTGCCTTCGAATCGCAAATCTATTCTCGAGGAGTATCGGGAACTTCCTAGCTAGTCAAATAACTCATCGATCCTGGGCCTGGAATATTCGTTCTTTATGGTGACCTGATTCAGCTGTTGATAACCAATGCGCAACCTGAGCATACCATTGTACCTCTTGGCAAATGAAACTGATGTATCCTACACAATCCTGAATATATCCTTTACCTGCAAGTTCCTAAAGTTGTTTCCTTAATCCCCTCATTCCTGCCAGCGCCAAACAACACGGTACTACAAAAATTGAAGCGGTCCTTGGGGATAACTTGATACCAACTTATTCCTCTTGATCTAATGCTAATTACGATAACCCATCAGGGAAGACATCCTTGAACTCATTATCCACCGATGTTATTACATTTCTTGCTACAGCATCAGATTCCTCCCCCAGATATGAGAGAAACATGTATATATATATTGATATATAGCATGCTAGGTTTCCCTCGTATACCTAGATAGGTTTTAATGAATTACTCGTTACTCGATCGTTACCATCCTAGTAAATGATCATCGTCCCCTTATCGACCCCTAGGGTTACCCGTTTAGTGCGACAACTACAGTTGCACATTCCTAGACAACCTTTCCATTCCTAAGGTCAATCATAAGTACTTATGGGGATCATAACCAAATTACTTCTCAAAGTCCCATCCCCAATCATTACTCACAAGGTTTACACCTATGGTTTACACATACACCTGCTCCAAGGGTGAGATATTTACTAAGGGTTCATTAAATTCCTCTATTTCAATTTCCAAGGCATGTATAAATGAACTCAAATTAAGAGAATGAATGGCACCAATATTAAAGAGAGCCAAAACTAAGGACCAAGCAACTGGAACCGTACTGTCGACTCTCACGTTGCTAGTCTGATTACTCAAACTTCTGAAGTCATGGCATAAACTTGAACTGGAACCTTTTCTTTTTCCTCTGCTAGTGTTGCTACGTCCTGGGTCCATCGGTCGATGTTGCTGTGGAGAAAACTAATGAAGTTGAAGCCAAAGAAGTTGCTAAGTTAGAGATAAAGACTGAGGTTGAGGCTGATGGCTTACACCTTTTCTTGTCTGAGATCCTTGTCAAGCGTTTCTTACTGGATAGCTCCTCTCGATGCATCCCGGCTGCTGTAAAAATAGCAAGGGTTGCTTCGTCTACTACTAGATGATCCGCTACTTCCATTGCTACACTACCATGCCGATTCTTTACAGAGGCCTGATGATCGCTACCTCTCCTGTTGCTTTGTTGAGATCCTCCTGATATGCTCGCTCGATTCTCACAGTAGTGAATGTGTTCTACTTCTATCGACAAAGCTGACAACTCTAACCTACTAGGATTTTGAAGTCGCAAGACCACCAGTCACCGTTGAATGAATGTCTCAAGCCCTTCTTGAAACTCGATACACTTTTCACGTCCAAATACCACAACGAATGAAGCAAACTTGGCTAACTCATCAAACTTAACCTCGTGTTCTTGAACCGTCTCATCACCCTATTCTAACCAGTAGAATTCGACGATCCTTTGGTCGCTACATCCCTATAGAAAGGACGCTCATGGAACAATTCCTTGAATCTTTCCCCACTGATACGCCCACCATTCTCTAGATGCTTCGCTTACTTTTATAGGTATCAGCATTGCCTATCAACTTTCAAGCCGCAAATTCCACTCGAGACACTACCAGTACACCAAGGGCATTTAAACATTTTATTACTGAGTCTAACCAGTTTTTAGCCACCTACGGACCCTCATTTTCCACCGAAAGATAAGGTGAACACACGCCTAAGCTCCTTAAGGCACTCATGCTTCCAACTCGCCTCAGAAATTTCAGGCCTAACCCTTGCTGCCATTTTTCAAAAAGCGACAAATGATGCCCTTATCATACATTCCTCAATAGTGAAACTTACGTCAGCCACAGTTGGATGACGCCCAGGTGTCGTTCTCTCTCAATCCTAGAGACAAAATTGGACTATCAAAGGCTTTTCACTGTCGTACCTATGTGTGCACAATTCCCAAGGTTCATAATCTTGAGCTCTGGTACCATTCTGTCATGCCCCGAAGTATGGGAGGTGACGGGGTAGTTTAATTAAGTTAATTAAGTAAAAATTTTAATTAAATACAAATTTAAGAAATTAATTAGTTATGAAAAAGTGATAAATTAAAACCATTTTAAAAGCAAGCATTTATATTAATTTAATAGATCAGAATAACAAAGTAAACAATAAGAAAATAATAAAGAAATATAAACAAACGAGAATGGGTCCCACTGACCCATATATTATGTACACACATAGTACCGACAATATTAAATTACAACCACAGTCCAAAATGTATAGAGAGAAACTTAAAGCGATACTTGCCTTGATTTTATTATTTAAATAACTTACTTGGTTCTTCTACTGTTCAAGTGTCCTGCCTGTGGACTCTTCTCCAATCCTAAGCTTAAATCCACCTAGAGGGGGTAAGGGTTTTAAAACAAATAAAATGTGAGCGAAAGGCTCAGTAGGACTATATTTTTAGAAACTTTTAATAAAAAAAATGAGGATTTCATAATCCAAGAAGTATTTAGAAAATAGACTTAATGATTGAGAAAATAAAATTCAATGAAATTATTCTTACCAAAATCGTTTATTGGTCAACCAAAAAGAATATCATTTTCTTTTTCCTGGGCAAACCATATATATAACACCACCGTAGTGGCCCAACTGGGTTTCGGAACCTACCCCCAAGGTCACACGCTACACAAACCGATCTTTGAATATGGCATCTGCCCTTATGTATGTTTTTCATTACTTAAATCCCATATTACTAAGTATTCTTAATTACATTTATTATTTGATTCATTATGAACATACATTTACCGACAAATAATGAAAATTGCTAAGATGTTTATCTAAACCATTCCTTGAAATTCATTTTAAAAGAAATCATTTCAAAAGAAATCACTTTGAAGGAAATCATTTTGTAAAATATCATTTTTGAAAGAAATCATGTTGTAGCCAATAGCCCCTTTTTGAAAACATTCAAAACATTATGTCATTTTTTGAAAACATTTTAGAAGAATTTCTTTAAGGCCAAAATCATTACAAACCTAGCTACCAAGGAAAGGGGTAGAAGTCCTACTTCAATACTCGTGTTGGTATCTCACACCACAATCCTGGTCCGCTACACGTTAGTTTCGTGGAACCACGAACAACCTTAAACATAAGCTAAGCTCATCAATTTCTAGCTTAGGATATTCTATGTTACTAATCTACTTCATGGTGTCCTAGTGTGTCATTTAAGTCTACGAAATATATTGGAGGTTTAAAATCTTTTTCGGGGTTCAAAACAATAAAAACGGGTAAAAAATAACAAAATTCCACCATGCCCGGTCGGCTTGCTAGTCACCTTGGTTCGGCCGGCCAAACTGTACAGTTTGTCTTGTCAAAAAACCAAGTCCGACTGGCCAAACTTTTCCAGGTTTGGCCTACCGGTCGTATGAATCTAGTATGCTAAACTCATGAATCAGACCTGCTGAACTAAAAAATTCTAGAATTTTTCAAGCATGGGTCTCGGCCTCTATGAGCCCAAATCTTCATTTCAACTTGTTTTTCTCAATTCTCAGGCATAGAAAACATCTATGGATGATAGAAAAACATTATAAAACACTTTTGGACTAATTTAAACAAGATTTGCACAAAATTTTTTTGGATAAATCCAAAAATAAAGGAAAATAGAGAAAAATGAAAAATCTCGATTTAAATTCATTTTCTTCAAACTAAGTTTAAAATCTAGTTATTTTAAGTTCCTCTAACTTAGGTTAGAGGTTTTCTAAGCTCAAATGATCTTATATTTCAAAATTCAAGAAAAATTAAAAATTGAAAAAGTTTTGAAATTTAGAAACTAACGTTGAATTCGAGCTTTGAATCATGTTTTTGGTTGTCCAATCGAGTCCTTGAGCTTCCCATCTACTAAATACCAAACCTTGGGCGTGATTTTTGATCAAAAATTTGAGAGAAGAGAGAGAAAGAGAGAGAGACAGTGAGAGAGTGAGAGTGACGAGAGAAAGAGACGGAAAGAGAGAGAGGGAGACGTGAGTGAAAGAGGGAGAGAGAGAGGGGTATAAATAAAGAGAGAAATGGGTGGTTTTACTGTATAGAAACTGTGTGCCACCCACGGTTTTGTAAAATAGGATATATTTGACATTTGACAAATTATTTTGTTCCAAAATTCAAAATAGCAAATAAAAGTAATTTAGAGTAATTAAAAATCATTAAATTAATCAAAAATCACATTAGTTTAGAAATATCTCAGAATAGTCAAATTAAGTTTAGAAATACACTATGGCACACTAATTCACCATTTACACACTAATATTACTTAATTAATTTCAGGGCGTTACATGCGGCAAACTTCCACTGTCATTGCCTGTATCTATAGCCTCAAGAGAGATCTAGAGTGTATCTTGGTGATCAAAGAGCAATATTGAAAGCATTGTTTGAGATTCAATTGTCTTAAATTTGGAGACCAGAACATCAATTTTTTTTTCCAGAGGAAAGCCTCTCAAAGGAGAACCAAAAACGAATCAAATGGCTTGAAAGACGAAACAGGCAATTTAAAAATGGAGAAGGCCAATAGGTTTCCCATTATTGAGTACTACTTTGCTTAAGTGTTTACAACCAACAACACAGACCCTGGGGTTATATATGATTTCTTAAGATATATGTCCTAATGAGCAGATGACAGTGTGAACCAGTTTTAAAAAAGACCGTTTCATGCCATAAAATTAAAGAAAGCTCTCTTTGATATAGAACCGCCCAAGGCACCTGGTCTTGATGGTTTCCATGCCCTTTTCTTTCAGAAGTGTTAGAATATACTAGGACCCTCAACAACAAGTTTGTGTCTCAGGATATTGAGAAGTGAAGTGTCAATGAGAGGTATTAATAAAACCCTTGTTATTTTGCTGCCCAAGGTTAAAAACCCACAAAAAATCATACTTTATAAGATTGTGACCAAGACCATTGCCAACTGGTTGCAATCCTTTCTTTCAGATACTATTGGTGAATCACAGAGTTCCTTTTAATGGTCGTTTGATCTCAGATAATGTAATAAGGGCGTTTGAACTGATGCATGGCTTAAAAAAGAAGAAGAATGATAAAAAAAGATAGATGGCTTTGAAACTAGACATGAGAAAGTTTATGACCATGTGAAATGGTAGTTTCTGAAGAAAATAATGTAGAAAATAGGGCTTAAGAACCCAAGGATCAAGTTAGTCATAGAATGTATAACCACGTCGAGCTTTGCTTTGTTGTTAATGGTGTTCTATAGGGTAATGCTGTTCCTTCTTGAGGAATTAGGCATGGTTGTCTGCTCTCCTCCTACCTATTTCTTCTTTATGCTAAGGGCACTAGTAAAAATTGTTTGTTTTATAGCATTTTAAACCCTCATATAATCGTCCATCTTAGTACAAAACAAAACTTATATGATGGTTTTTTTTACCATCGGATAAGGTTTATTTAAGTCTGGTTTAAGAGTGTGATAGTTTTGTGGAAAAACCATCAGGTAAGCTTTTATTTTTCACAACCGTTTTTACCAAAAACCATCATGGAAAATTGGTCTAAACTAAAAAAAATTGAAATTTTGATTTCCCACAAGATGGCCAGTCCCATTTCTTATCCATTAACCCAAAGCCCTAATCACAACATCATATATTTACATTTAACTTAAAAATTTTTACTACATCAAGTTTAAAACACATAAATACACAAAAATTCCAACTACTATCTAAAAACACGTAAACCTATTTACATAGTTTACCCACTCAATTCTAACTTGAAATAAATCATCATCGGTGTAAAATTCCTTTCTTGAAAGCTAGGCCATACAATTACCACAGAAAAGTATATTTAAACATATGCAATATGGCTATTTTGATGACAATTAAAAACATTTAAGCATAGTAATGAGTGAAATGAAGTTTGAATATGAGGTATAAAGTTTAAAATAAAATGACATAAAATTAGTTTACAAATGGTCAGTTTTTCCTCTTTTTTTTTTTGGTTCCTTAAAACATGTCCATTTGACATCTTCGCGAAGCAAGTGGGAAACATCATCATCAAATTCATCAAACTCTTCAACTGGTAGCAACCTCATTGTGAATGATGGGATGTCTGTGCAATCTTTGATAGCTTTTTCTCCGTCAAGAAGAACCATAGGCTTCATCAGCATGACTAAGGATAACTCTAAATCATCAGGATCTGTTCTATAAAAAACTTGGATTGCTTACGATGCTATAATGAACGGATAGGTATTGTATCCCAATCACCTAAAGCCAACCATTGTAACATTGTCATTGTTAATCTTAACATAGTTATTGTCGACATGCTTACACTTAAAAACGGCTATTCACAATTCTCCATATAACACCATAAATTTTAAGCTAGGAGTCTAGTTAAGATTATATGAATATATTTTATTTTTACCACTTATGCATTTATTTTTTACTTACGAAATTGCCATGTGTTTATGGGATGATAGAACTTCATGCAAAGGTATTACATATAGATACCAAAACTATTGTTGTCGTGTGTGTTGCATGAATGAAGGAATTATACATAAGTTTATATAATATACAATACACACATATGCATGAATTATTCATATACTATAATATCTGTATATGTTATCTAATATATGATACACAAATAAGTTGTATATTGTATATTGTATATTGTGAGTATGTTATCATAGAATTGTATATGCATGTTTTATGTAGTAGTTGACTTACGTATGAAGAAATGAAGATTGATAATCATTATGTTAAATTTGTGTGTGATAGACAAATTACTAGTAGTTGTCAAATTTTATTTTATAGAGGTTTGTGCACAATATTTTGTACTATTGTATAATTGTAGTGGAAAATGACTATTAATATTTTATAATTTATATGTGTTTTTGTGTGAATGTATATTATATATATGAGTGTGTGTAATTGATATAGTTGCCATGTGAGTATGAATAGCAAGTGGGAAGTAATACATTATTTTATTGATGTTATATATATATATATTTTTAATGTAATGTGCACTATATGTGTAAGTTATAATGTTTGGTGGCCGTGTATGACTTTGAGAAAGTGGATAATAACTAACGTAATTTATGTATATGTGAGTGCGTTTGTTATGGTATAATTTTGATTTATTGACATATTATCTTCTCTTTCCTTATTCCATATAGGGGAATAGTTGACTTTTTATGTGAGTGGATAATGATTGTTGATTGATTGACATATTTTTGGATTTATTTCCTCATTTAAGGAAATAAAATGTTTGACTTTTAATTGATTGAATTTAATTGATAAGGTTTCCTACTTTTGTAAGTTGATATATGGTAAGTAGGAGCTAATTTATTGATTCTTCCCCTAATTCCCCTCTAATCTCACGTGTAAATTGCCTCTAATTAGTCAAGATATTATTATTATATTTTGATAATTGACTTTTTAATGATAATTGGAATTCATGATAGGTTTCCTATTTTGATAATTGAAATTAGGCAAGTGGAGCTAATATTGGAATATGAAATTATCTTTAATTCTTTTATTCCTTTATTGGATGATTGGTTGACTTATTTAGAATTCTATTCATGGATAGTCAAGATACTATCATTATATTTCCCTCTATTGAACCATTGACTTTCCGCTAATTTCTCTCTACCTTTCATGGATACACTCATATTGGCATAACATTTGTAATATATTGATTATTATTTCCTTATCCCATTATTTCCTTATTTCTCACCCGAAATTGCTCTCTCTTTTTATATCTCTCACAAGTCCTTGTACCGATTTTGCTGCATGTTTCTTCTTCTCCTTCTTCTCTTTCTTTATTTTGTTGCATAAAGTGAGAATGAGAGAAAGTAAGAGGGAATAATAGGTGAGCTAAAGGAAAGAAAGAAAGATATTATAGAGAGATGTCTATGTGAGACTTAAGAAATGAGGGGATAAGGAAGAAATTAAGAAGAGAAAAGGAAAGAAAAGATTAAGGAAACACAATATTTAAGGAGACATATGAATGCATGAAGAAATGATAGAAAATCATGAAGGTGTTCAATGGCTTTCATCAGAATATGAAGGGATATTTTATGTTATATGAAGAATGAATGAATGATGATGTATAGAACCTAAGATGATCATGACTAAACGGTTTGTATAAGTATACCCTCCACTGCATCACTTGAACAATAGTATGTTTTAAAGTATGTTTTAAAGTTATGTATGTTGTCATGATGAATATGTTTAAAGATGTTTTTGATGATTTTTCATGAGTATGATGTGAACTCTCTTGTTGTCATGAACCAACCAATGTTATGTATGTTTTCATGGTCAAATCTTTGAGGAAGTATGTTCCAAGATAGGGACCATCTATGAATGAATATTAAAGGTTCTGACTGCTTGAAATTAACGTTATACTACGGGCCCAAAAACCTAAAAGTAATATATGTTTATGAAAGTATGTTTTTATGTGGAACTACTGTGGTTTACTTACTAAGCATTATGCTTATATAGTTCTCGTGATGCAGGTGAGCTTCCAAATAAGGATGTAGATGACTGAGCAAGAATGGTCCAAGGTCCCATGACGAGTCTAAGATGGAATATTTATTTCTAAGTATTTCTTTGATGTTATTAGAAACTAAGAATTGTTATTGAGGGAATTTAGGGGATTTTCTAGCTTTTGTATAAGTGTTGTAATCTTAATATTTCCACTGCTAATGATAAGATAATTTCCACATTAAGGTTGAGTTAAGATTTGATTATTTTTTTTGGCCCATCTTTACATGCGTGAACGAACGATGTGTGGCGCTCCTCTCCTCTCTTTCCTCTTGGGGGAGGGGGGAAGGGGGTTGCTACACTCCATAATCAAGTTCCCAAATATCATCAATGAAACCAAAGAAGCTCATGGTCCCATATATTGGATTCTTGTCCCTTATGGAGAAAATATGCATAGCTTTGGCATGAAAAGTCACACCACTATTTTAGACAAGATGCTTCACATTTTTTTACTAATGTAAAAAGCGTAGCTATTTATAGAATATGATGTTTACCTTGTAACTATCAACGACAGTCTTGTAGCTAGGTTCACTAAGTCTTGTGAGAGTTCTACATTATGATGCGAAGTACCTGGCATATATTTGTGCTCTAATCCATTCTTGAAAAGGATTGATTACGTTCATCTTACAACTATTTCTCATTTCTTACTCTTTTCAGATTTGCCTCTTTTAATTCCTTCATGTGAACCTTAATGAAAGGCTCCACTTCAAGAGCATTGTGCGAGACATAAAGACAAACTTGCTCCCATTCCTCTTGATTTGCCATTGAAGGATTTCTAGCATATAGTCTTATAGCCTTAATGTTTAAATTCTTTGGAATCCCTATTGGTTACGCATTAGATGAGTACTTGGAGCAAATTTAAACCAATTCCTCCGTTATGTAACTTTCCACGTTGCATCCTCCGGTCAGGTTCAGTTCTTTACATAACCTTTCAAAACCTTTATACATCTTTCAAAAGGGTACATCCATCTCAAATACACCTATCCACGATTTAACTTCATGAACTAAGTGAACCATTAGATGAACTATGAAGCATGAACAAGGTTTATACCAACTCTGACTGTAGTGCATCTAGCATTCGTGGATCAACAATCTTAGAGCATATTGAATTAAAGAATGAGCACAACTTGATAATTGCAAATCTCACATCCTTTGCTAGAAATCTCATAGTAGTATTGTTGCATCAACACATGACAATCATGAATTTTCATGCTAATAAGTTTCAAATCCTTCACTGACACTAACTTTTTAAAGTTTGAAGAATAGCTACTTGACACTTTTAACTAAACAAGCCATCTACAAAGCTTTCTCTTCTTCTCTATTGATAACTTGAGCATCGACATAGGTAAGTAAGTGCAATTCCTTCTTTTCTTAGGAAACAAATTAGGCCTAATATCCATCTCTATGGGATCCAATGGTGCTTTTTCACCATCTTTAGTCTTACCTGAAATGTCAAGCGACATGCTAACTATTGGTTCACAAACATTTTTCTCTTTGCATAACATCCAAGTAATGATGAACAAAAAATGTCTTCCGATATGGAAGTTTGTAGAAGATTGATATCTTTTTCCAAGATCCATCTATCTTTAGCTCGTCCTTTCTTTGCTCACTTGTTCACCTGTCAAAGGCTAAAAAGGGTCTCTTTCTTCGGTGTTATCATCAAAAGCTTTCCTTTGTTTCTGGTAATGATGATTTCTTAGTAACCATCTTCTATGGTCAAGAAAAATGATTTTTTTTTAATTCTTCAACCATGTAAGATATTTCATACATACAAATAGGACAACCAATAAAACTATTCACCAAATAATTGAATAAATTTTCACTTGCGGAGAAGTCATTAATTGTCCATATCAATATTTCATGAAGTGTGAATGTTTCTTCTTAGTAAGCATCTCTAACTTCAATTCCATTTCCCGTCAAGTTCTGTAGGTCATCAATTAACTTAAAATTCATGAACCTTTTATTTAATTAAACTATAGTTTAGTGAACCTCATATTAGATTGAATGTTTTACACTGTACTTAATGCTCTAATGGCCATTAGTTAAATGATCAAATCAATCACAATGAGATCAGAAAGAGATTTGTGGTCTAGGAACTTGTGTAGAATACTATAGATTGCATGTAAGTTAGGAATAATCTTGCATGGTTTGAGTGATCACTAAATGAAAATCCCAAGTTCATAATGAATTCTTAAATGTTGCAATTCATACAAAAATATAGTAAGTTAGCAATTTGAGGATATTTCTAATGTAACTTGAAAGAAAGCATTAGATGAACTAGAGATTTTTGACTAGCAACATAATTAAGGATATCATACTAATATGTTTAATTGAATAAGATCGGATTAATTTTTAAGTGAAATCATAATTCCTAATATTTTTATAATTTATTTAAATCTCCATTATAATTTATTTTCATTTTTATTTTAATTTTTATTTAAATTTAATTTTAGTTAAAAAATCGAAAACAACCCGTATAATAATTCAATTAATTTTAGATTTAAGATTCAAAATTAGTAAATTAATAAAAATTTAACACATTCCCCAGTAGGATCGACATCTAAACTTTGGTACATTATATTTAACAATGACTGCGTTTAATTACGTGTACAAAAATCTTTCATCATACATGTTTTCTATTTTAAGCTTTAATTAAATTGTCATAACATACTTCTTGAATACAACTATTAAGATTGTAAATTTATAATAAGAACAAAATGATACAAGGTTGCAATCATTATGATAATGTTATAATAATTATATGTGCATATTGTACATAAACATTGTCGATCTTTTAAACTTTTGATCTTACTTTGTTATCATGAAGTTGTAATGTTCATGCTTTCTTTGTCGAAGTTTTTTTTTGGGATTATATGAATTTTTTAGTTGTTGTTTTCATGGTGATAAGGGATGTATTTATCTGTTAAATTGACATAATAATATAATCTATTCCAAATTTTTTAAAAATCTCATATTGTGGAAGAGTTTACCTTAAAGAATCGCAAACTTTAAGTTATAAAATAATAATTATAGTGATATTAAAGGGTATTATTGTTTTGATTTGGTGAGTGTTATTCTCACAAAGTAAGGTTTATGATCCATTACGTTTCAAAATAATAAAAATAAGACAGCTATTTCTTGCGTGAGTCTAGGAATTTTTTTCTTTTTTTTTTTTTTTGGTGCACCATTCCTTTGTCCCTTTTATGGCTAGTCTTGTGTCGCCCATTGACTAGCTTCCAGACACCCAGCTCTAAAGACAGATTATTGCTCCCCAGGGTGACCATTTGGAGGATAACGTTGGCATTTTGGACAAAAGAGATGGGTTGTGCCAAGGTGGGATAGATGGGCCTCTGAATTTTTAGCCTCTCTTTTTGAACGATTTATGCTGCGTTTGTGAGGGTGTTCTTACATTTATTCCTTTATCTATGGCAAAGTTCATCGTGAAGAGCGTTTGTTGGTAGGTGCTTGATACTAGAGGGTATTGCATGGACGGCTATTGGAGTGTAGCGTGTTGGGGCCTTGGAAGATCTACAGTGTAGGGTTAGGGCCTCATTGGTGCTAAGCTAGGTTGGTGTAATGCATGCCCTTTTCATTAAGTGGTGGTACTGGTAATGCGTGGTTATCACATGTCAACAAAGATGCGCGTCTTCGGTGGCATTTCGAATCATGTATTGTGATGCTTTCCCCAGCTAAAAATGGTTGCAATGTTTGACTTGTCATTAGTGGTTGGTCCTAGGTCGGTGGTGGTCTCTGGGTTCTGGTTTTGGTTTTTTAGTTTATTAATGGTGATGTTTCTTTTACCAAGTGTGTGTTACTATCCGCTTTTTTGTTTTTTGTTTTTCTTTTCTTTATGTTTGATAACAAATCTATTTTTTTTTTCTCATTCTTCGCTTAGTTTTTGTGTTAAATCCGCTTATGGTGTTTTATAGAGGTGTTGTTTATAACACCCTCCATCCTAACTAGGAAATTTGTCCACAAAGAAAATATCTGATCAAGTTGGTAAATTTTACCTCCACTTAAACATGTGAAAATTATGAAGAAAACAACTAATTACATGTCATATATCATTGGACAGAATTTACAAAATATAATATGTATCACATTTATAATAAAAAAAGCAAGATATCTTCTTCTAGTCAACTTTCAAAACTACTTCTTATATAAAACGAAAGTAATATTTTTCAAAAACATGACTATTCTCTTTAGTAGATATGAACACCCTATCAGCCATTAGCAACAAAAACCACTCCTATTTCTGCATATCAATATCTGCTAAGAGACTAAATGAGCTATTGCCCATTAATTAGAATCTATTACATAAATTAAATTATCCATAAAAATCAATAATTTCCTATTGTACTCTCTTTTTCTTTAAATAAACAATTTTAGTTAAATTCGTCCTTGGGCCCCAATCAAGTATAAAACACAACTTAGTACTCGGTGGGCCGTGAGTTTCATGAAACCTATTCCTTTTCTGTTGACGTGGCTACACCCTTTTTGGAAACCTCATGCCCAAAAGGTATGATGCCAAGTACATATCGATGTCGTTCCTTGATTGGTGAGGACCAAAATCAATGAAGTCATTAAAAACTTCCTCTTCATGCACATTTTTGTTGGCAAATTCTTGGTATGCTCTGTATTCCCAAATAAATGCCTCAAACGTGGTGCCAATAGAATGTACCACAACACCTCTATCGACACTCCTTTCTTACCATTTTTGGCTCATTTCCTTTCTTCCAACTTGATCTTTATAAATCGAGCAATTATTCGAGTCCTTATACTCATTCTTACAAAGAATACAATCATTTTCACAAGCAGTAGTTTTCTCATACTCCATTCTCAAAGTGCTTAAAGTCTTTTTAGCCTTATACATGCTAATTGGAAATTTATTACCCTCCAATAGAAGCTTTTCTAGAAATTCCAAAAGATTTATGAAACTAGAATTTCACCACCCATCTAATGCTCTCAAATTCCATAATCCAATTAAAGTAGACAATTTTGTGAAATTTATATACCCCTCATATATAGATACCTCAGCATCATTCATCATTGTCTCAAATAACTCCAAACGGTGTACAAAGTGTTCTTCCAAATCATTTTCCATGTCAACCATATTGTCATAATCACTTATATTATCCTCCTACACAATAGGTTCCTTTCCTCTATTACTCAAAGTTGGATTGAAAAAAGAATCATCAAAATGCCATGTTTGATAACTACAAACTAGCCCATGTCGAAGTAAATGTCTTCCAACAATTTTAATTGAGTGAGATCTATGATTTCTATATTGCACACAAGGACAACGAATTTTATCCCCTTAGGCATGATTTTTGGCAAATAACAAAAATTCTTTCATGTTATCTGCAAATCGTTTAGTCAATTTATGTACCCACATCCATGTCCTATCTATTACAGAAATCCTAAACCAAAATATACAATTCAATTACATACAATTTCACAAACTTCATACTAATTAATCAACCCATATAAATGATGCACAATAATTTTCATAAATTAATCATACCCATAAATTAATCATATTCATCCACAAATTAATCATACCCATCATATTCAAATAACAAAACAAATCCATAAATCCACAAATAATTAATCTACAATTTAACCATATATATCAATAAATTTTGATTAATTATAGTCATAAATTCACAAATTAACAAAAAAACCCAATTAATAATATTAAAAATAAAGAATTTATTTAACTAAAAACTTACAAAGAAGGCAAAGAGGGGTTGGGTGACGAAAAGGTGGGACGGCAACATAGAGGGGTGGAGATGGAGCGGGGCCAAGGTTTTCGGACATTCAGGTATGTATTTTCAAAGGGTGTTCACATCTTCATTTGCTATGTTCGAGCCGGAGAGAGAGTTATAACGCTACGTTTTTTGCAGAAAACTATCATGTAAAGTCCAAGCTTACAAGACAATTTTCTGCAGAAATCGTCATGTAAGCTTAGATAAAAAAATGTCCTGCTTCCTTGACCATTTTTGTGTTTTTCGTGCTCCCTATGTTTTTCCATAAACTGTTGTGCAATAAATATAGTGTAATCAACAATTCTACTAGTGGGGCTTATTGGCAATGATTAGGAAAGAGGAATAAATAGGTTCTCTTATTAGCCATCATTTTGCTCGTGGCAAAAATAGTCCACGCATTAGCCACTTTTTCTTTGCTGATGGCAGCTTATTATTCTTTCGTGCTTCAGTTAATGACAGCCACGTGATTGGGAGTGTTTTCGTTAATTATAAAGTGGTATCAAGCCATAAGTATGAAAAAGTCCTTGATTTCCTATAGTTCGAATGTGAAGACGGAGGATAGAAGAGATATTGAAGGAGTCTGCGACCTATCCATTGTTCAAGCTCATGAAAAATATTTGGGGCTGCTACTATCATAGGGAGAAACAAAAAGCTACCTTTTGTAGTATAAAGGAACGAGTATGGAAGAAACTACAGATGTGGAGATCGAATTTATTTTCCAGTGAGGGTAAAGGGACCTTAATTAAAGCAGTGGTGCAAGCTTTACTAGAGTACTCTATGGTGTGTTCTGTTTACCTTCCTCACCTTGTTCGGAATTGGACGCTCTTGAAGCGATATTTGGTGAAGTGGATCAGATAATAAGTAGAGACTCCATCGGCTATCTTGGAACAAAATGTACAAGCCCGAAGGTGATGATGGCATGGGATTCTAGGATTTGGAGCTTTTCAATACAAGTATTGGTGGCGAAACAAGGTTGGCAACTCATTCAACAACCTAACTCTCTCATGGGCCATGAATTAAAGGATAAACACATTCGTCATTGCTTGTTTCTAGAGGCAAAAAAAAAAAGGAAGTGCAACATCTTTCATCTAATAACAAAAGGAAACTTTTTAAATAAAAAGGCGGCCAAAAAATAAAAAAAAAAAACCCTTCTTTGTCTGTTGGCTTACCCAAAACGCTCAAAATAGAGCAAGACCTACGGTGGAAAATTTCGCCCTAGCTTCAAGAGTGATAGAAAGGCATTTTAGACAGGCAAATAAGTTTCGTTGTACCTAAGTTTTGTTGAAAAAAAAAAAAACTTGCTAATAACTAAAATTGGAGTTAATGTTTATGTTTAGCTATTGACTAGAGTAAGATCACTAATAACAGAAAATTATCCAAGCAAAACACAAAGGTGATTTTTAAAGGAGATGAAGAAAAATTGATTTAAGTACGGTGCAATTAACAAGTAAGTACCAAATCCTACCTACAGTGTAGATATAACAGTATTGTCTTAAAGAAAAAGTCTATCATACAAAAAAAAAAAGTACTTTGATAGTATACTCAATAATAGTTAGTTAAGTATCATGTATTGTATGACACCATAACCTAAAGAATGGATAAATGATATACCAAAGAACATAAGGAAATATTGTACTAACCTTCCGACACAAGAGAAGTTCTAAGTTAAGCTACGGTCATAGTGTTACGATGACGTTTATGCTCATTTGGTACAAACACTTGGGCCCTAATTAAGTTAAGTATATATCATAATAAAAATTCATAATGGGCATAATTCAATCATGCAATTTTGTTTAAAAGTTATCTCATAGACTACGTTTGGACTTACTAAACAGTAGCTCACTTAGTTGTTCATGTTGTAAGGAATCTAGCCAAGAGGCTAGAATAGTACCAATATTTAGACAATAATGGTGAATGGACAAGTGTGTAATTAGGGAATAGATGCCGCTGTAGTATAGCTTTTGCTATACATATATATATATGGTAAGGATGAGCATGTAATATTGGGAAAAAGTATAACAGACAAGTTATGTTATGAAATGCTAATTTAAGTAAATGTAATGTAACTTTTTGTGTATGATTATGGGTAAATGGATTGTACTATTTTTGAATATAGAGTATATTTACACTTTTTAGTTCAAAAAATATGTGCGGTTTTTTAAGCTTAAAACAAAACTTTCTAATAAGTAAAGAAATGCTTAGTTATGGTTAAAAAAGGTGGGTCGTGATAATTAGTATCTAAGCAAATATCTTGTCATCCTACTACACATTGCCGTACATCGTATAGCTGCAACTCAAGTAATATAGCTTAATTTTTCAAAAGTGGTACTAGGGGGTTTTCTTTTCTAATAAATTGTAATGTTAAAATGATTCGACTATAGTCAATGGCGACTCTACCCGACCACCGTCATTATGATGTTGATAGGAAGGCCAACATAGCATTCCAAGATATGATACAGCCCCACTTTGATGGGAGTAGGCAATGATGCTTACTAAGTGGCTTAATGCAATAGAGGTTTTATTTGAATCCTGTCATATGTCACTGCACCTCTAGGTCTTGTTGGCATGAAGGAGGCCCCAAAGGGAGGCATTAGATTAGTGGTTAGGATTAGGGCTTAAAAGGATAGCATTGAGACTGGCAACAGTTTCAAGATCAAATCTCTACTGAATTCACACCACCATCTATAAACCATGCTCCGTTAATGATTGATCTTTTTATATGGGGATATCAGTAGCGTCAATATTACAAATACCTGGGGAGTCTTTGGGGCATTACATGACAATGTTTCGTTATACCATGATACTGGCAGTACCACCAAGAACACCTGTACATCAATTATGTGACCTCTTGTGGAGTGGCATTCCTAATGAGATTCAAATGTTGGTGCTATATCCGCGTGATTTCCCCAGCTTGGAGGATTTCATAGCAGAGTTGTATCACGTGGAAAGGTAATTATTTGCACCTATTGATGACTACCTTATAGACCTCGACAAGGATGATGATGACAAGTAGTGCCCGAGTACATTCCTAGACCACTTGAGCCTATCTATGCCAATGACAAGCCATCCACTGACTTCAACAAAGAAGAGGAGGATGACCCAGAGAAGGATCTAATAAATAGTGATATGTCAGACGTTGACTCCAATTAAGAGGGGAAGACCCTTTTTGGATGACCTTTTGTTTTGAGTTGTATATAAATATATGGGGCTAGCAAAATTTTGACCCTTTTGACCATGTATATATGTACCCTTGGTAAGCAACATCACTTAATAGTGATATAAAATCGGTAAAGATAACTGCTACCTTATACTAGATAAAAGTCCTTGACTATGTATGCTATGTTAGCCATACTTGATGTGCTTTGTTAATAAAGTATATATACAAGAAAAAGATATATAATGAAATGATGTAAAGTTTATATCTATGTTTATGTTTTAACGTAGTTACATAATTCCAATAAAATTCTAATGTTTTATAAAGGGAATGATTATAATTTTAATGTTCTATGATAGGAACCTCTAATTGACAATAATGGCCAAAGTACTTAGAGGTCCTTCAAATCCTGATTTAATGACTTTAATCATTGAGCTACGAGAAAAGCTTCAAGCTCAGGAGTAAGAAATGCAAGGACTTTATGAGCAGTTGGCTCACTAGAATCTAGCACCACCAGTATAAGAAGACCTATCACCACCACCTCCGCTAGCACCTCAAGCAGATCTAGCTACACCCGTGGCTCCTATATCAGGCTTTTATGAAAAATTATGATGCATGAAATCCCCAAAATTTGATGGTTCCATTGACCCTCTAGAAGTTGATGATTGGCTTATCGGCAATGAAAGAGTGTTGAAAGTTTATAGGACTTAATGACTAAGAGAAAGTATTATGTGCATCCTTCTCCTTCACCAAAGATGCAAAAAGGTGGTGGGAGTTAGTTGAACAAAAAAGAATATGGAAGAAATGACCTGGACTGACCTCGTGGAAGAATTAAAGGAAGCTTATTTCAATGTGGACACTATGGCAACTCAACAGGAAGAATTTAACAATTTCTGACAAGGCAACCTATCTGTCACTTATGCTATGAAAAGATTTAATTAGTTGGCATGCCTTTGTCTTGAACTGGTATCCATTGATAAAGAAAGGATAAGGAGGTTAATGACAATGTTCTGTATGGACATTGCTTTGATCGTGGACAGTGGAGGTCAAGCACCAAGGTCTATTGAGGATTGTATTGAACTAGCAACTTGAGCTGAGTTTAGAATCACCCATGACGAATTTGAAAAAACTAAGATTTTTAAGGCATAAAGGGAAGAAAGAGCTTTAGTGAAGCAGAGCCCAGTTTCTTAGTCTAAGTGATAACGGAGTAACACAAGGCAGAGTTAGAGTCAGAGTAATTAGTTTGGTCGCAACCATAGTAATGTTAATAACAATAACAAGAGAAAATGGAATTTTAGTAATCAAGTCAATTAGAGGAGTCAAGTTTAGAAGAAGATAAATGATGGAGGAAATAGTAAACCAATGTGTGGTCAACGTGGGAGAAGACATGTGGGAGAGTGCAAAGCTGGTACTAATAAATGTTTCATTTGTGGCAAAGAGGGGCATTATGTTAGAAATTGTTTTTTCAACCCTCAAAACCAGTCTAACCATCAATTCCATCAGTCCTAACTCCAACATAGTCAACAAAGACCCCAAGGACCTCAACCCCATATAGTTCAATATAAGATTAAAGGACCTAGCATTGGTCAGGGATGACTGGAAGCGCCAGAACCCAATGCATGAATCTATACCTACACCAAAAATGAGGCTAATGTAGGAACCTCTACAGTGGTCATAGGTCAACACTCTATAGCAAATATCGATGCTTATGTTTTATTTGACTCTAAAGCCACACCTTCATTTGCATCACTTAAGTTTGCAAAATGCATGGGATTTGAAGGGACTAGGATAGAACAAACTTTTACGACTGCATTTCCCTCTGGTGTAGTTTTGAATTATGATCATTAATTACGTCAATTACGTCATGTACCAATCATCATTGGCGACAAAGAATTATTTCTTGATTTGATAATAATTGATATTCAAGATTATGTTGCAATTTTAGGGATGGATTTCCTAGGAAACTATGATGTCAAAATCAACCGTCGATATCACAAGGTCATTTTCCAACCCGCTAGGAACAAGAAGTTTGTCTACATCAACAAAACCCAAAGAACACCAAAAGTGTTGATATCCACATTAAAAACAAAGAAATTGTTAGAAAGTGGGTGTATGGTTTATTTAGTGAATTAAGTAAAGTAAGGTTCAAAAAGCTTAGTTAGGACTAGAGGATGTCCCCATTGTAAATGAATACATTGATGTAGTCCTAGATGAGATACCTGAATTACCAATAAAATGAGAAATCTCATTTGAGATCGAGTTAATGCCCAACACTGCACCACTCTTAAAGGCACCCTACCTCATGGCTTTAGCTGAACTTAAGGAGCTTCAAGCGCAACTTCAAGAACTTTTGGAGAAAGGATTCATATGACCAAGCTATTCATCTTGAGGAGCACCTATGCTATTCATCAAAATGAAAGATGGAACTATACGGATGTGTATAGACTACCGCGAGCTGAACAAAGTTATGTTTAAAAATAGGTATCCTCTTCCTAGAATCGATGATTTGTTTGATCAGGTAAAAGAAACAGCCATATTTTCAAAGATCAATTTACGTTCTAGATATCATCAACTTCAAGTCAAGAAGGGAGATGTTCCAAAGATAGTGTTTCGAACACCTTATAGACACTACAAATTTTACGTAACACCGTTTGGATTGACCAACGCTTCAGTAGCATTAATAGACTTAATGAACCGAGTCTTCAAGGATTATTTGGATAAATTTGTCATTGTTTTTATAGACAATATCCTAATTTACTTGAGGCCTCCAAAAGAGCATAAAAAGCATTTGAGAATTGTACTTCAGCTGTTAAGGGAGCATTAGTTGTATGCCAAATTCGCGAAGTGTTAAGTTTGGTTGGAAAAGGACCATTTCTTACGACATGTGGTATCACAAGATAGTGTCTTAGTTGATCCCACTAAAGTTGAAGCCATGAACAAGTGGTTAGCACCAAAGAATGTTATAGAGATTAGGAGTTTTTTCGGTTTAATAGGCTATTATCGACGCTTTGTTGAAGAGTTTTCCACACTAACGACATCACTCACAGCCCTCACTTAGAAGGGGAAAAAGTATGAATGAACTGCAAAATGTGAAGAGAGTTTCCAAAAACTAAAGAAGAGGCTTACAAGTGCACCAGTGCTAACCATACTTGATCCAAATTTGGGAAATGTGGTACCATATGCATCACACCAACTAAAAGATCATGAAAGAAATTACCCACCCCATGATTTGGAGCTTATAGTAGTATTTTTCCTATTAAAAATTTGGCATCAGTACTTACATAAGGCCAAATGTAAAATCTTCATTGACAATCAGAGTCTCAAATATATTTTCACCCAGAAGGAGCTTAATATGAGGCAGCAATGGTGGCTTAAGCTGGTCAAAGATTATGAATGCAAAATTTTGTATCATCCTAGGAAAGCGAATCGAGTGGCGGATGCTCTTAGCAAGAAAGCAATATCCGCCTTTACAATGGTACGACTAATGCCAAATCCTCTACAGGATGATCTTGAGAAAATAAGGATCAAATTAATCACATGAGCAATAGCTGATTTATCTCTTCAATCGACCCTTCTTGAGAACATGAAAAAATGACAAGAAGTAGATCCTTCATTACTCAAGATAAAGAATGAGGTCATGAAGGATGGAGAAACGGGATTCAACGTCTCAAAGGAAGGCATTCTTCATTACAAAGGAAGGGTATGTGTTCCTAATAGGGAGGATTTAAGGAGACAAGTACTAGAAGAAGCACATAAGACACCATATTCTATTCATTTGGGAGCCACCAAGACGTATCAAGATCTAAAAGAAAATTTTTGCTGGCATGGAATGAATAATGATGTTGCTCAGTTTGTCAGTAGGTGTTTGACATGTCAAAATCCATTATATCCGATCATGATGGTTGATTCACTTCCAAATTTTGAAAGAGTATTCATCAAGCAATGGGTACGAAGCTCACTTTTTTAGCATAATATTTTATCCCCAGACCAATGACCAACATGAAAGGACCATTTAAACTCTAGAAGATATGCTGAGAACATGTGTACTTGATTTCAAAGGAAGATGGGATAAAAAGCTTTTATTAATAGAGTGCGTATAATAATAGCTACCATGCTTCTTTGGTATGGCTCCATATGAAGCCCTCTATGGAAGGAAGTATAGATCACTACTCCATTGGTATGAAACTAGAGAAAAGGTGTTATTGACTACAGATTTTGTCCAGAAAATGACAGAAGATGTGAAGTTGATCTGATGAAGAATAGAGACTATTTATAGTTATAAAAAAAGTTATGCTAACAGACGACAGAGGCCCCTAGAATTTCAGGTAGGGGATTTGGTTTTTCTCAAGATAGCGCCAATGATGGGAGTAATGAGATTTGGGAAAAAAGTAAAATTGAGTCCAAGATCCATTGGACCATTTAAAATCATGTAGATAATAAGCAATGTTGCTTACAAGTTAGCCCTACCACCTAAACTGGCATCTGTACACAACGTATTTCATATGTCTATGCTAAAGAAATATGTGCCAAATCCATCAAATATGCTCCAATATGAGCCGATTGAAGTTCAAGAAGACCTGTCCTACAAGGAAAATGGTCCAAATTTTTGCTCGCGAAGAGAGAGAATTGAAGAATTAAAAGATACCACTTATCAAGGTCTTATGGCACGATCAATAGGTGGAAGAAGAAACTTGAGAATAGAAAGACCAAAAGAAAAAGAACTACCCGAAGCTATTTTAATTTTCAAGGACAAAAATTTTTAAGGAGGGTAGATTATAATGATTGAGAAAATTCATTTACCTATATTTAGAATTTACTTGGATTTAAATGATGAATTTTCTTTAATGAATTGTACTTTGTAAAATTACAATAAAATAAAATATTTATAGATACTATTGATGTGAATTACATCTACAAAATTCTGTGCAGTTTGGAGAATTTATAAAATGCAAATTTTATGGGTATGTTTGTTAAAACAATTTGCAAAATACTCTCAAATAAAATTTATATCACAATAAATAAATTTTGAGGTATGAATTTGTAAGAGAGAGGAATGTTAATTAAAAAAATAAACATGCCATATTCCAAGCGGTAAAAAAGTGGTTTGTTGCCAGTTAGAAAATTGGTAAAAAGATCTATGTATTAGGAGCTCATCAGTTGATGATTACAGTGTAAAAAGACACAAATTGGTAAAAAAGTACACTGTATAGTAAAATAGTACTATAAAGTACAATTGTAGATATTAGAAATACTATGATAGGAAATTTCCAACATAGTAAAAAAGCAAGTCAATGTAATTTTAGACTATTAAAGATAATATCTATATAAAATTCTACACTGGCAGTATAGGAAAAATATAGTGTAGTGTAAATTTTTTATACTATGTAAAAAGGTTGGGGGGCCATTTACTTTAACTTAAGAGGATAAAATTTTATCGCACATTCTAGGGACATACACGGCAGCTATGGGTAGAGGAGACAAAAAAAAATTATTTCTCTTTTTCCCCAAAGTTATGAAAAAAAAAAACTCAAAAAGAAAACTTATTAAATAAAAAAGTGGCCAAAAAATTTTTTTTAAAAAAAAAATTTCTTTTAGCTTACCTGAAACACTCAAAATAGAGCAAGGCCCATGGTGGAAAATTTTGCCATAGCACTGAGAGTGATGGAAAGGCGTTTGTAGATAGGTGAATAAATTCCATTATGCCTAAGTTTTTTAAAAAAAAAAAACTCCGAATAACCGAAATTGGTAGTTAGTGTATTTGTTTGGCTATCGACTAGAGGGTTGATATTAAGTAAGATCGCTAATAATAGAAAATTGTCCAAGTAGGAGACGAAGGCAGTTTCTAAAAGGGACAGGGAAAAGTTTATTAAGTATGGTATAATTAACAAGTAACTACTAAATCCCACCTACAGTGTAGATAATAATAGTATTCTCTTAAAAAAAGGTCTACCGTACTAAAAACAAAAGATTACTTTGATAGTATATTCAGTAATAGTTAGAGCATCATGCACGGTATGACACTATAACCTAAAGAATGGGTAAATGATACATCAAAGAACATAAGAAAATGTTGTGCCAACCTCTCAATGCAAGGGAAATTCTAAGTTAAGTTATGATTTCAGTGTTATGATGACCTTTATGTGCGTTTGGTGCAAACACTTGCACCCTAGTTATAAGTGTAAATCATAATAGAAATTCATAAATGAGCATAGCTTGATCATGCAAGTTAGTTTAAAAGTTATCTTATGGGCTATGTTTGAACTTACTAAGCAATAGCTCACTTAGTTGTTCATGCTGTAGGGAATCTAGCCAAGAGGTTGGAATAGTACCAATATGGAGCCGGTAATGGTGAATAGACAAGTGTGTAGTTAGGGTATGGATGTTGCTGTAGTAAAGCTTTCGCTAGACATGTATATATAAATATTTTTGGCGAGGATGAACATGTAATATTGGGAAAAAGTATAACAGATAAGTTATATCATGAAATACTAATTAAGTAAATGTAATGTAACTTTTTCTGTATAATTACAGGCAAATGGCTTGTACAATTTTTAAACTTAAAGTATATTTGCAATTTTTAGTTCAAAAAAATATGTTTTTTTAATCTTAAAACAAAGCATTCTAATAAGTAAAAGAATGCTTACTTACGATCCAAAAAAATGGGTCATGACATTTAGGGGCATACGATCACACAACAAATTGGCGAGTTTAAGATTTGATGATAGAAATCGATCTTGGTTTGGATGTCCAGCGTATAAATGATTTCCTTTGGCCAATTGATAGAGACTTGGTCCTTTAGTTGCCAGTAGGGAGGTGTGGGAAACCTGATGTTGTTATATGGCATTCTGACTGGAAAGGAGAATTTTATGTTAAATATAGCTATAGGGCCATGCAAGCTTTTTGTAAGCACTGAGTAATCCGACTCGAGCCTGCATACGTGAGTATGCATAGGCCACGGCTAGCCATGCTAAGAGAGAGGCATGGTCACACTTCTACTTGGTGGCGAAAGAGTTTTGAATGGCATGGACGTAAGAGCCAGCATGCGAGGGAGGCAACGTGCATGTAAGTAGGCATGCACACACATGGGTGACTCAAAGTTAGTTATGGCACATGACAGTGTAGTTAAGGCACACGACTTGGAGAGACTAGGCCTTGATACACGTGCCTAGGCAATTGTGGCTAGGCGATTACCTGATTGAGGTGGCGCATGATTATGGGAAGCCAAGCATGCACCACTATTGAGCTTGTGCGAGTGCTTACAAGTAGTTATAGGTTGACTGATGCAAATGGTTACGTAGATGAGGCAGTGAGCGGTTACTTGAGCCCAACACAAACCACCACTGTGGCAGTTACTTCCAGGTGGGTACTTGAGACCCAATACACATATCCCATGATGAATGTGATGCCTAGTGGTTGGGGTTGTCAGCCAACACGTTTGTTGCCTTGTTTGTTTATTTATAGCCATGGATGGCAAGGCTGAGGACAGAATTAAGAGTGTGAGATCCCAGCAAAACCATTGGTGTATTCCTTTTATGTGAGATTAATAAAAGGTTAGGAGATTCCTAAATGTGTGTGTGCTTGTGTTACTTTGTCCTTCAGTGTGTGTGAGTTGGTTGGTTGAGTAAGATACTTAGTGCCATCATCGGTGAAAAATTCGAGTGAGATTTTTGACACTGTGACAACTTGCTATCAGAGCCTAGGTTTAGTGGTATTCCTAGGTTTGCAACGATGAATGAGATTTGGGAACAGCTTACCCAATTGGAAGATTTCGTCGATGCCCCTCTGATTGATGATGCCATGAGTTTGGCCGTATAACTTGAACAGCAATCTGACCAGATTATAACACTAAATGCAATGAGAGTAAAACTGATGAAAGACATGGAGGAAAGTTTCTCTTCCATGATGCATGACTTCATCACAATGGTCAACTTGGTGAAAGACAACACAAAGAAATTGGAGGACAAGTTGAGCATTGTCAAAAATGCTATGGCAACCCTCAACTAACATATGGTGGTCCTAGTTCTTCGAAGCTAAAGGTCCCTGAACCGAAGCCATTCAATTGCAACCGAAATGTGAAGGAACTAGATAACTTTTTGTGGGATATGGAGTAGTACTTCAAGGCTACTCATGTGGTGGAGAATAAATAGGTTACGATAACTAGTATGTATCTTTGTCGTGACACCAAACTCTAGTGGCACACCCGATTGGATGACGATGCGAATTCTAGAAGGCCCCAGATCGAGACATTTAAGGCATTAAAGAAGGAATTGAAGGATCAATTCCTTCCCTTAAACTCAACTTGGTTGGTAAGGGATACATTGAAAAAGTTAAAACATACGGGATCGGTGTGGGGATTATGTAAGAGAATTTTATTCATTGATGTTGGACATTAACAACATGTCAAAAGAAGATAAGTTGTTCAATTTCTTCGCTAGTCTCCAGCCTTGGGTGCAGGCAGAGTTAAGACAACAAAATATGAAAGATTTACCGTGGCAATTATGGCTGCAGATAGTCTTATTGACTACAAGTTTGGGCCTTCTTCATCCAACACTGGCAAGAATAAGTCCAAAGATGACAGCAGAAGAAGTTAGAAGTCTAGCAAGGAGGGAAAAAAAGATAAGTAAAAGAAGAAAGATGGTGATGCTTCGAAGTCAAAGGGAACAGACACGTCCCAAGGCAAGAAGAACTCAAGATGCTTTCTTTGCGCTGGTCCTCATCGAGCAAGAGATTGTCCAAGGAAAGTGTAACTATCGGCCCTTATTGCTTAGGGACGACAAGGCGAATGGCACGAATCTAAGAAAAACCCCTTCAATTGCTGAATGCAATCATGGAAGACAAGCAGGGCTCTTATAAAGGGCTCATGTATGTGAATTTGTTGTTGAATAGACATGCAGTGTGAGTGATATTGGATACTAGTGCAACCAACAACTTCCTCTCACAGTGAAAGATTAGGGATCTTGGACTTACCATCTCAAAGAGCTCAAGTAGGATAAAGGCTATGAACTCTAATGCACAACCCATCCAAGGTATGACCACTTTGTCCCTCAAGATCAATGATTGGGAGTAGAAGTGTTGCTTTATGGCTATCCCTCTTGATGATTACGATATAATCCTTAGAATTGAGTTCTTTGTGAAAGCCGTAGCCGTAGCCGTGCCTCCCTTGAGTGGCTTATTCATTCAAGATGAGGTAAGATCATGTTTTTTTTGGGCTAAGTTTTGTGGACAAATAGTAAAGAAGCCGTTGTTGCAGTCAACTTCCTAATTAAAGTTAGGATTAAAGTAGGGTGAGATAACAATGGTGGCTGCATTGGTAGAAATCAAGCCAGACAATGTTGTAGATGTCCCTGACAAGTTGTCGTGGTGCTTGATGAGCTTTGAGACGTGATGCTACTCGAATTACCAAAAAAGTTGTCTCCACGGTGGAACTTCAATCAGAAGATTGACCTTGAACCAGACATAAGACCACTTTCCCATGCCCTTTATCGCATGGCGCCCGTAGAGTTGGAGGAGTTACGAAGTAACTAGATGAATTGTTGGAGGCAGGCTATTTGTAGCCATCGAGGGCCCGATATGGTGCAACTGTCTTATTTCGAAAGAAGCAAGATAGGACCCTTCGCATGTGTGCGGATTATCAAGCACTCAACAAGGTTACAGTGAAGAATAAGTACCCTATGCCCAATGTAGCAGATTTGTTCGATCGACTTTCAAAGGCATCTTACTTCACCGAACTTGACTTGCGCTCTGGGTATTGGCAAGTCTGCATTGTTGAGGGAGAAGAAGTAAAAACAGCAATGGTCACTAGGTATGGTTCATTTGAATTCCTAGTAATGCTTTTCGGTCTCACTAACGCCCCCCTTGCATTTGTAACCTTATGAATAATGTGCTCTATGAGTTTCTGGTCAGCTTTATGGTGGTCTATTTGGATGATATTGTCGTGTACAACAAGTCTTTGGCCCAACATGTTAAGCATCTGAAGAAGGTGTTTCACAGACTGAGTGAAAATTCTCTATACGTTGAGAAGGAGAAATGTGAGTTTTGTATATAGGAAATCTTGTTTTTGGGGCACAAGATCAGCAAAGGGTAGATCATAATGGATGAGTGGAAGATTCAAGCCATTGTGGAGTGGCCTGACCCCACGAAGGTAACTGAGTTGCGATCATTTCTTGGCTTAGCCAACTACTACAAGCGCTTTATCAAAGGACACTCAAAGAAGGTGAATCCCCTCACCGACTTGTTGAGGAAGGATAGAGAGTGGACCTAGACAGTAGATTGCCAAGAAGCTTTCAAGATGGTTAAAGCTATGGTGATAGTTGAACCAGTGCTACGATTGCCTAACTTTGAATTGCATTTGAAGTGCATGCTAACATGTCCAATAGAGCCATCGGTGGGGTGTTGGTCTAGGAAGGACACCCTATCGCATATGAAAGTAGAAAGCCAAAAGACATTGAGCAGTGCTATTCTACTCACGAGAAAGAGATGTTGGCCGTAATTCATTATCTTGAGATGTGGAAGCACTACCTATTGGGAACAAAATTTATCGTCGTTACAACAATGTGGCTAATACGTACTTCAAGTCTCAAAAGAAACTATCTTTGAAATTGGCCCGTTGGTAGGTTGCATGGTTGCACTGCCCAGGCAGTGAGAATCAGGTGGCAAACGCATTAAGCAAAAATGAGGTACAATCATATGTGGCTTCCCTACCTGTTGTTCAGTATGAATTTGTTGATAAGATTAGGTAGGCTGCAGAGGCAGACAGTACCTATTGTCAGCTGAGGCAGCAAGTTGAAGAGGAACTTGTCCAAAATATTGGATCGAAGATGGCCTATTGTATGCATGGGGAGGCCGAGTCTTTGTCCCTAAAGGCGGGGGACTAAGGCAAGAATTGTTGAAAGAGACACATGATCCATTATGGGTAGGACATCCAAGCATTGAACGGATGATGGCGCTTATGTCAAGACACTATTTCTGGTTGAAGATGGAAGAAGATATCAAGATGTATGTCCAAACATGTCTAGCGTGTCAGCTAGACAAGACCAAGAAGAAAAAGTAAGCAGGACTTCTTCAGCCACTACCAATTCCTGAGAGGCCATGGGTGTCCATTTCCATGGACTTCATTGTGGGATTGACGACAATAGATGGTTTGAGTTCAATATTGGTAGTGGTTGATCAATTTTCAAAGTATGCTATGTTTGTGGCTACACCCTATGCATGTCCAACAAAGTGGTAACCAAGTTGTTTATGAAGCACGTGCTGAAAGTGTTCAGCATGCCCCAAGACATAGTCAACGATCTTAATGCTCGGTTTACTGGTAAATTTTGGACTTATGTTTTTAAACTCACGGGTTCAAAATTTAATTTTTCTACAGCCAACCATCCGCAAGCTGACAGCCAGATGGAATGGATAAATGCCTTGTTAGAAGAGTACCAGCATTACTATGTGACCATAAGTCAGCAAAATTAGGTAGATTTACTTGATGCAGCCCAATTTTGTTATAAAATCCACAAGTCATCTGCTATGGGATTGAGCCCCTTGGACCTAGCACTTGGGCATTAACCTCTGACCCTGTTGGAAGTGGCCAAGCAGAAGTCATAAGGTGAATGTTCAGCAGCATACCACTTTGCTCGTGTCAAGCATAAATTGATCAAAAGCAAGCACACGATAGCTTGGCCAAGGTGCAAAGACAGATGAAAAAGTATGCTGATTAGCATAGACGGTCTTTGGAGTTTCAGGAGGTTAATCTAGTCCTTTTGAAGCTAACCCCACATATTTGGAAGAAGGTGACATATAGGCGCTATCACAAGGGCCTAATCTAGAAGTATGACAGGCCATTTCCAGTGCTACAGTGTGTAGGCAATGTGGCATATAGGTTGTAGCTACCTGAGAGGATAAAGATACATCCGACTTTCCATGTGAGTTTCATGAAGCCATATCATAGAGACGGTGATAAGCAGCAAGTGAAAAGATCCCCTCTAGTCATGAGAACAGAGTTCAACAAGAAGATGGCATGAATTCTTGACCTACGGACCCAAGATGAGAGTAGGAGAAATCGATGAACTGATTATCTTATGCATTGACTGGCAGTAGTGAGGCGGATGCTATATGGGAAAGGGTAATTTGAAGATCAGGTGTAGGCGTACTTGGAGACCCTCCCGACGAGGACGATGGCTTCATCCGGTGGGGGTGGGTTTGTAAGCACTGAGTAATCTGACTCGCGCCTACATGCACGAATGTGCACAGGCTGTGGCTAGCCATACCGAGAGAGAGGCATGGTCACACTTCTGCTCGATGGCGGAAGAGTTTCGAATGGCATGGACATAAGAGCCAACATGCAAGGGAGGCAGCGTGCATGGGAGTAGGCATGCATACACGTGGGTGACTCAAAGTTAGTTGTGGCACATGACAAAGTAGTTGAGGCACACAACTTGGAGAGACCAGGCCTTGATGCATGTGGCTAGGCAGTTGTGGCTAGGCAGTTACCTGACTGAGGTGGCGCATGATTTTAGGAAACCAAACATGTGCCACTATTGAGCGTGTGTGAGTGGTTACAAGCAGTTGTAGGCTGACTGATGGGAGCGGTTACGCATATGAGGCAGTGAACGGTTACTTGAGCCCAACATAAACCCCCACGACAGCAATTACTCCCAGGCGGCTAATTGAGACCCAATACATGTGTCCTATGATGAATGTGAGGCCTAGTGGCTAGGGTTGTCAGCCAACACGTTTGTTGCCTTGTATGCTTATTTATAGCCATGGATGCAAAGGCTGAGTGCACAATTGAGAGTGTGTGATCCCAGCAAACCATTGGTGTATTCCTTTTTGCAAGATTAATAAAAGGTTGGGAGATTCCTGTATGTGTGTGTGCTTGTGTTACTTTGTCCTTCTATGTGTGTGAGTTGGTTGGCTGAGTGAGATACTTGGCACCATCACTGGTGAAAAATTCGGGTAAGGGTTTTGACCCTGTTACACTTTCCATGATATGAAGGCTCTTCAGACCCATCTACTACTAAAAACTGGTTGAATTCCGTGTGGAACCATCCTTTCCCTTCCAAGATCAAAATTTTTTTACGGTGTTGATATCACAACATTTCTCCCACTGCACACAATCTACACGCTTGATGGCTTAATTGCAGCGAGGTTTGTACGAGATGTCATGAAGCACCCAAAACTATACTTCATGCTCTGGTTCGTTGTGTGACAATTGGTAATGTTTGGGATTCATATGCTTTTGGTCCAAAAATTTTGCAATTTCGGGGAAGTCCTGCCAATAAATTTTTTTGTTTATGTTAAAAAAATTCAAACAGGAAGATTTTGCGGTATTAGCTACCATCCTATGGGGCCTTTGGCATGAACGTGATAAGTTTGTACATGGAGGTAAACTAAAGAAGCCCAGGGATGTGATTGGATATGAGGTTCTATGGTTTCATAATTATCAACTATCAAAAAAATAAAAAAAATAAAAAAGAGTAGTTACTGATGAGAGACTTAACAACCACACGAGCCACAAATGCGAAACACCCCACACCCCCCACCACCCCCGCAACAGGTGCGTTGAAGTTAAATGTGGATGCTTTGGTTTTTGCTCGGGTGGAAGGGGTAGGTGCAGGTGTAGGCAACATTATTTGGGATTCCAGTGGTTTTGCTTTGGGCACTATATCCAAACTAGTTGTATGTATCTTCAATCTTTGACTTGCAAAGTGCAATGTAATCAAGGAAGGGCTCCCCTTTGCAGCCGACAATGGTCTCCAAGTTCAGTTTGTTGAGAGTGATGCACTACTCACTATTAGGAATGTAAACAATCCTGATAATTTAGCTCCTGTTGGTCCTGTTCTTAATGATATTTTGATTTCGTAGCAAGGCTTGGTGGCGATTTTTGTTGTCACATTTCGCGTTTAGCAAATGTGGCTGTCCACTTACTAGCCTGTTTTGCTTGTACTCATAATACTGAGTACTATTGGCTAGAGGAAGTACCTAAATGTGTTTCTCGTATTGTAATTGACAATTATTCATCATGATTAATGAAAATAGCCTTTCCATTTTCAAAAAAAAAAGAAAGAGATTTATAGAGTAAATCCAAAATATACCAAATTTAGTCATGGACAAGTTTGAGATTTACCCAATAAATATTGAATTTATCAAATTTAATCAAGAGGTAAATCTAAGATTTGCATGAATAATCTCAGACTTACCATTTAATTGCTCCTTCACAAGTCCTTATAGAATACATCACGTATCCCCTTGTTATACATTCAACATCACAACAATAATATTGAAATCCATACAAACACTCTTTCTTATGTAATTGCCTCTATTTCGTAGGGCTTTTAGGATGGACTGACTAGCTAGTTCAACGATGATTCCGCCAAGCAATTTTTCACTCCATTTGCTTTGCGTTTGAGTAAGACAAAGAGGCTAACTGATTTCGAAGATTCGAGAGCGGATGACTCTTCTTCAAGTTTGTTGCAAAATAAATCAAACAGCTGGTCTAGAATCTCTTCTCCAAAAAGCTCTTTTATGGATCTCCCCATGCCAGCTCTAATAGTTAATGCCATAACCTTGGGTGGTGCCTTTTCTTGTGGTAATGTCTCCATTATTTCTATGCTAAAACACTTGTTTCTTTTCACAGCCGACTCCACATCTTCGGGAGACGCCATATATGCTGACATGTTGTAGTCAGCAAGCGCTTTTGTATTACTAATCATGCCCTGTTTCAAGGAAGAACAAAAAGGAGTACAAATTGAGCCGTAAATGTAAACCTTAAGGTCATGTATTATAATGTAATTTTTCGTTTAAACTCTTCTGTAAACATAGGCAACAATTTTGAGATCCAAATGTAACTTGTTGTGATAAGTAGTCTTTTAACACAAAAAGAATAAAATAAAAATAAAAATCCCTAGAATCTCAAAAGCCTAATTGTTAAGAAAATTAGTTTTTAAAATTTACTTTGCATAAAGATAGCCTTTTGGATATATTTGTAAAGAAATAAAAGAAGTAACATGTTACGATTGTGATTACCTTCTTGGCCATATCAATGATGCAAGACTCCACAAATTCAAGTATTTTGTTATGATAAACTTGAGAATGAGGAGTTCCATTGGGACGAGCAGGAAAGATGAGTGCCATAAGTCCACCATCCACAACTTCTTCGGCTCTAGCGGCAAGAAACTTGTCCATATCCTCCGCATATCGCGCTTCATAAGACCTCACAATTTCGTCCATAGAGTTTGAGTAGTGAACCCTCCCTTTGTCTTTTGGCCCTTTAGAAAGAATATGTATGGCGTATGAAGAGTGAACAAAATGGAGGGAGGCACTGGGAAACAATCGACCGTGGAAGGAACCCGGCACACCGGCTGCGAAGAATTTCCTATCGGAAGGAAGGGAAGTGAAGAGCTGGTTGAAATCATTTAAGGCCACGTCGTTGAAGAAGATTTGATACTCCGGAGAAGTGCTTCTTTCCTGGCTTTGACATTTGATATCAACAGCATTGATTATGTTTTGCACTGCAAGGAATGTGTTAGGTCCGGTGGAACATCCTAAATCAGCAACTTTAAAGGTGTTTGAAGAAGAAAAAATCTTCTCCACTTCAAGTTTCTCGCCAACTGCATTATTGATCAGTTCTTTAGTAGCATCTATCGCTTTTCTCTACAAAAGGAAAATGAAATTGGTTTACTTTTTGAAACTCTACATACCCTACCTATATAAAAAAACAAATGCAAAATTTGAAAGAACCTACTATAGATCTAATGTTCAAAAAAATAGTAGAGTATGAGAGATTGTAATATATCTCTCTCTAAGAATGAGAGTATAAAGACACACAAGTAAATAAAAAGATACATATTTTTTTAATGTTTTTGGAATCAGCATGTAGCATCGTAGTGCTAGAATTTGAGCCTGCAATGTTGGAAAATATACTTTCAAGGTAGAGGCGCCAGGTGTGCGGCACCTAGGTGCTAGAATGGGCACCGCGGTGTCCACTTAGAATCAACACCAACATCGGTGCAATGTACCCAAAAAAACACGAATTTCAAAAAAGTATCATTTGAATTGTTTCGAACCGGTGTATTAATTGGTTGTATATTTTCATACAAAGCTAAATGTCTATTACAAGAGACATATCTTGTAATAGATACAATGCTTCATGAAATAGTACATTTACATGAAAAGATACCTTTTATGTTAAAGATTGCATACGTTGCATCAGTTGTTTTCATTTATTAAATGACACCTCTATTTTTTATTAAATCTTCATAAATATACAAGTTTCATATCTTGTTCAAAAATACTATTATTTTTACTAGATATTATATTCAAAAATTTATTGTATCTTGTAATTTACTATCAAAACCTATTAACAAATTTAATAGAAGAGGAAAATAAAACATTTAAAAAATTATTTTTATACGCCTCAAACTCGTCCTTGATTTAAGTTTTCTTAATCGTCTTTTTCTTGTTCTATCTACAAATTCTCCAATAGTACCTATAATTTCTGGTTGTAATTATTTATTAGTTTTACTCTATTTTTTTAGATGCAAAAAAAGGATAGATATTTAAAATAAGGATAGACGTGGTCACTTGAATCTTTGTTAATCTCTCTACTTCCCCAAGTGAATGAGGATGTGCTGTCAACTTTTATTGATAGAACAGCCAGGGGACAAGAATTTAAGAACACAATGATACTTAATTAAAACTCAACTGATGGCAAAATTGAAAGATGCAGTGGTAAGTAATTTTGGTGATGATTAGTGTTTGATCTGTGCATTTTGGGAACCAGATTAAAAAAATAAAAATTAAAAACAATAAGGCATAATTATTTCTTTTGAAAGTAAAAATCAGGCATATTTAGAAACTCTTTTCTTTTTTTTATGTCTCTTCTTGTATGCAATTTTATATGTACTTATATATATATATATATATATATATAAAAGATTAAATGTTAATGGTTCTTTCACGTGTATATAACATAAAGGAAACAATTAATTGGGAAAAGCCACCTGAACGACAGAGTTTTTGCTATAGCTGTACACGCCGTTTCCACCATTCATCGTTGGAGATTCGAACCCCTTATCTCTGTCTCTATCTCTGTCTCTGTTTATGTTCTCTTTCTTCAGTTTCACAGCGGTTCGATTGTTTCTCTCTTTATAATCAAATCTTCCTTTGAGTGTGGGAATAAAATTCCTTTATTTTAATGTGAAACAAAATAACATTTTTATCAAAATGAAAGGGATAGACATACCACGTCCCATTTTTTTTGAGATCCTATCGATGACAGTGCTGTACCTGATCTTATCCGTTGAAAGTTTGTCTTTTCAGATTGTCCCTATATGATTTAATATAAATAATTAGATGTTTTAAAATTGCGGTTGTTTGAATATTGACTAGCCAATAAACAATCTTAACGTCTGACGGCTTTTGTTTGAAATCTAAAGCCGACACATATTCTCAGATTTTCCTCTGTTGCTTTTCTTAAATCTAAAGTCTAAATGCCATCAGATTTTTCTTTGTGGGTGCTTTAATATTAAAAAATTTCGTTAGACTCAAAAACTGACTCCGTGATACACGAGACAATACCCTCTAATGAAATTGGATACATTAATAAATTCTAACGACACTTGATGAAAGGCACGTGTGCTAGAGGTCCAATGACACAAAAAGATTTAAGCACACTGAAATAAAGCATATGTAAAGTTATTTTTGACGAAGCAAACGATCGATGGATTCTTCTCATCAATTGAAAAGCAAGAATCAAAAGCACTAGGGCCGCCACGAACACCGCCAAGGGCCAACTCTAGTGGAACCAAACACTCACCTAAACTCAAATTTGGCAAACTTAAAGCAAATCGCAAATAGGGAAACCACCTCATTACAACAATCTTAACGTAAAAACAACGTAAAAACCACAACAATAAGGCAGAAATATCAACCCTTTATTGAGAAACAAGTACATACTAAGAAAATAATGTCGATTGAAGAAGCAGGAATGTCGGCGGACCAAACCATAGATTGATGAGACCAAAAGCCTTCGGCCACAGCCCATTGCACCACAATTGAGATCCACCGCCACGCCATGAGTGAATAGTCCTACCACCACCAGCCACTGACCCGGATCCTCCCAGCTGATGTTCAACTTCTAAACACAGGTACATCCTGAAAGATTATTAGAAAATTTTGGGACCATTGATATTAGAGGTGATGTTGCCAAATTTTTAATATCTTATTCTTTCCACTGATACAGATCAAGTCTAAGACTGGTGCAAATAATCAAGCCGATCTACCATACAACATGGGGGACTTTAAATCCCTAGTTAAGCATTTCAGAGACAAGGGCGCATTTGGTTCTAGTGCTAGAATGGTAATAGGAAAGAAAATAATAATGATAGTGTTTATGAATTTACACATACTATGAAATTAGATATGATCATTTTTACTTTGACAAAGTATCATTATATGTGTGTGTATACAAACATATATATTAGAGTATTTTTATAATCCCCCGATGAGAGAGGTCTCTCTATTTGACATATAGAAGTAAAAACATAATATGACATTCATGAAACATAAAATTAGTGTCGAAGAGTTGTAATATATTTTTTGTTATGCTTTTTAGTTTATTTATTTATTTATTTTTAAAATCGATGTTAAGTTTTAACGATTGTATGTTACGTTATTTTCCTTCTACATCTTATGTTAGAGAGAAGGTCTCTCTTATATATGCTCCATTTTACTTGCCATGTACCTGCCTTGTTATTAGTGATTCTGTTTGGTAATGTCAAAAATTAGAAAAGCATTTTTTTCCCTAAAGTGGCCAGTGTGCGCTTGAGTTAAGAATCAAGATCTATTGTTTTATTTTTTTATCCACTTAGTTGTCCTCTTAATGAAATTTTGACACATAAATAAATTTTTAATTACTTTTAACAATTAAGTTCTAATCATGTGTTTCGATTATTGAATTTAAATTATGTGGCAAAATTTAATTGGATAAAGTAGCCACTACTACAGACAACGGTTTTCACGACGGTTTAAAACCGTCATGGAAAAATTTCATGACGTTTAAAAAACTGTCGTAAATACTTCAGTCGTGGCACAAAATCAAGTTTTTGCGATGATTTTTTACCATCGTGGAACCTCAAAATAGGCGCAAAAAGGGGGTGTGTCAAAAAACCATCGTGGAAGGACTAGTATTCCACGATGATTTTCCAAAAAAATCATCATTCTTCCACGACGGTTTTCTAGAAAACCATCATGGAAAATTCGCATTGGCCAAAAAAATGTACAAATTTTGTGATTTTCCACGGAAAAACCAGTCTCGTGTGTTATTTATTACAACAAGGCCCTGATTGCATACAAAATTTGATGTATATTGAAATTACAAGGTATTTACAAGATCATTTACATTTGAACTATTTTGAGCAATTGTTTATCTATCTCTGTCTATCTAAAAATGACATACCTATTTACAAATTATACCCACTCTAATCTAACTTCATTTATATCCATATGTATATAAAAATCTTTTCTTCCGAGGGCTTGTATACTACTTGTAATTATATCTCGCATGAAACGTAGAATAAAAAAACTACATTCTACGTTTCCTTGTTGTCTTAGACATTTACATCTAGAATATAGTGTTCCGTTTGGTTGGTTTGTCACACCGCCTGCTGCTTGAAGCTTCCAATTGTGAAACGCCCTAACAATGTGTCATGAGTAAATGAATTAATAGACAATACAATTATGTAAAACTCAAAACAATAATTTTATAAGAGAACATTAATACTTACAATCTCGTGACTAATACGAAATCCTCACGTGGTGATTAAACAAATATATTTGGTCCTCCCATGGCAAAATAATTGTCAACATCCAATGTTCTCCAATATTGTATGGCAGGAAGAATAATTTCCCCCTTGATGCTTGAGCTAATAAGTGGAGGAGTGACGTGGCACACTCTTTATGATCACTTTGTAAATTTCTTGTAGCATTTGAAACAATCGCTGGAGATATGAAGCCAAAATTTTACGCCAAGCCTTGAAGTTCATAATATTCTACCGAAAAACTACAATAAAAAACAATATAATCAATTATTTAAAAGCACCTTACAACTCTACCTATGCTTTAAAATTTATGAATTAATGATACAGCTATTACCTAAGGTATACCAGGATACAATTCACCCCGATTTGTTCAAAGTTGATGAAGTAGTAAATGTCTTCGTACCCCACATAGATAGGCAATTAATTGCCAGTGACATTTACTAGTATCAAGCACTGAATTGTCAACCCATCGCACATGAAAGAATGTGCATATAGAGCCAACTGCATAAATTTTAGAGGTATTGATGCGAAGTTAAATACAGGCAGTGGCTCATTCGCAACAGGTTGTTTTTGTTCTTGTTCTACCTCAGGTTGTGATTGTCTTGCTTTTGTAGAACTCTTCTTTTTTTGGCATTTCTTTCTGCTTAGATCTTGTGAAATGTGGCTAGGCGCTTGACTCGTCTTCATCATTGCAACAACTTCAACTAACGTCTATGGCCATGTGACGAAGCTTCCGTCGGCTTCACCCATAGTTGTTGCTTCAAATGTTGGAATAAACAATTCAGCTATTCTAACTCTGATGGTAGTGATATTAACGCGCATGTTTTCTTCCCCTAATAATCTTTCATGGACTGTATTAGTTGGAAGACTTTCCATCCATGCCTTTCCAAGCACAACAAGTGCACACTCACCATTAATTCTATCCTCAACAAAGAGCCTGCATTCTTGACTTTGTTCAGGCTCTTGACGATAAGGTAACAATTAGACTTCTGGAGCTTGTGAAGCTTCTGCTACATTATCAGGAGGCTTACAACTAGCCTTGAAGCTGTTACGTTGTGAGTTGCTATATCCGTTAACTTGGCACGTCCTTGGGCAATGAGCTTGGTCGTAAGACCTCGCAGTTCTGCAATCTCCATTTGCATCTTCGACATTTGAGAATTCAATTTCAAACCTGATTGGAGGTCGAAGTATTAAGATTGCTTCACATACTTCGATTGACCACGAACACATCCTGAATGTTTCGGTTTCCCTGGTGCCCTCGTCAATATGTCATCGTTACTGATGAATTGGAAGCTCCGTTGACTTTGTTGCATCGTGTATTCATCCTATAAAACAACAACAAAACCATGTTTTTCTTAAGATCCTTCAACATGTAATAAATTACAAATTATATACTTTGCGTTTAATAAACTTACAATCAAGTTTCCAATTTCTGCTACTATTTGATTTTTAAATTGTTTATCAGGACCTTGACGTGATTTACCCACAACTACTCTCGTGTTGGTAGCACGCCTGTCTTAGTGAATTTTATTACGCTATGTTAGTAACATATTAGTGATAAAATAATTGATATATATACTACGAGTAAGATATTAACATACCAATGATTGCTCGAGCTCCTATATCCAACTCGGCCAACCATAGAACAGTATTCACTTTTCACTCGTATTTTTCTACGTTTGATGATAGTAGTTAGAATTTGGTGGAACGTCGATACCTCACAAAAGCTTCCCAATCGTCATCGTTTATGAACGGGTAGTAATGTATTACCGTAGGAGGCCGTTTATATACATTTTTATCCTCCTTTGGAATGAAAAGGTATGGTTGTATGAAGGTAACATAGAGGTCGAATCTAAACCCCTTTGCTAATTCACGACAAATTTTCAAAGCCCTTTTCCTATACCAATCCTTGACTATGAAAGCTTCATAAATCTCTTTCTAGATCACATCTTTTACTTATTCAAAGTCCTTAGACCTCCAATCTTTTATCCATATAGGAATGTGCTCTCAACTAAGGACTCCGATCCAAGTGCTTATTTCATATCCGGGTGTGCCTTCCAATTGGCCTTTCGAATCAAATGCCACTTTAATTTTTAAACCTTTCTTTCTCATACGATGAACTTTTTTCATCAATGTAGCCCTTCGCTCAAAGTCTACTTTCGGATCGAATTTGGTTCGCCTTCGTGGCTTATTATGTTGGTTTCCCTTGCTATATTGTGATGAAGATAGAGTGCACTCTTCGTACTCCTCGTCATACTAGTCACTATCAATCTCGCAAGACATTATATTTGTGCAAAGTAAGCAAAAAATAACACACACATAGTTATATTAACATATTATAAATTGACGTGTTACACATATTCGCATAATTTCACATATTACATATATTCACATTATTTCACAAATTTCAATTATTCACATCTTCTCAATTACACAATTTCACATATTCACATAATTTCACATATTACACATATTCACAAAGTTTCACATATTACACATGTTCGCATATTCACAATTATACAATTTCACATATTATACATATTCACACACTTTCACCTATTCACAAAACAAATAAAAATTATGGGGGCGGGTGAGTGGGGGCGAGGGTGGGGTGAGGTGGGCCAGGGTGGGTGGGGGAGGTGGGGTTGGGGTGGGGGGGTGGAGGGGTGAGGGTGCGTGGGCGTGGTGGGGGGTGAGGGGGGGCGACCGCAGGGTAGGGGGCGGGGGGGGTGGGTGGGGTGGGTGTAAGGCGAGGGGGGTGGGCGGGGTAGGTGAAGGACGAGGCAGGCGGGGGGCTGAGGGGTGGGCTGGGTAGGGGACGAGGGGGGCGACAGGGGGTGGGGGTGCAAAAGGGTGGGTGAGCGAGGGGGGCCGAGGGTAGGTGGGCAGGGTAGGGAGTGAGGGGGGGCAACGAGGCAGTGGGGGGTTGAGGGTGGGTGCGAGGCGAGGGGGCCAATGGGGGAGAGGGGGGCGAAGGTGGGTGGGATGGACGAGTGGTAGCAGGTGGGGGAGGATGAGGGAAGGGGGGAAGGGGAAAAGGAGAGAGAGAGGGAGGGGGTAGGGGGAGGGCGAAGTGGAGAGAGGAAGGGAGGGGGCGAGGGGGAGGGCGAAGAAGAGAGAAAGAGGGAGGGGGAGCTTATCGGCGAGAAGGAGGTGACGGTGGCAGAGGCTTTCAGTGGCGAAGTGAGAGCTTGAGAGAGAGAGGGGGATTTTAGAAAGAGAGAGAAAGCACTTTTAGGGAGAGAGAGAGAGTCAAGGATTCAAAATGTGGGGGCACGAATTTTCAAAATTTAAAGGCAAAATTGCACCTTACATGATAGTTTATACAAAAATTGTCGTGTAAGATGAGATTTACATGTCGGTTTTTGTATAAACTATCATGTAGGTTATGCAAAAAAAAAAATTTCTCAACATTACACAACGGTTTTTGCATAAACCGTCGTGTAAGCTGTTCAAAAAAAACTTTTTTCCCAGCATTACACAACAGTTTTTGTATAAACCATCGTGTAAGCTGTTCAAAAAAAATTGTTTTCCTAGCATTACACGATGATTTATGTATAAACCGTCATGTAAGCTATTCAAAAAAAAAATTCCCAGCATGACACGACAATTTATGTGTTAACCGTCGTGTAAGCTGTTAAAAAAAAAATTCGTAGCATTACACGATGATTTATGTATAAACCGTTGTGTAAGTTGTTCAAAAAAAAATTTTCCCTCAGCATTACACGACAGTTTATGCATAAACCGTCGTGTAATTCTAGGGAAAATTTTTCTTTTGAACAGCTTACGTAATGGTTTATGCGTAAACCATCGTGGAATATCTTTTTATGATTTTTTATGATGGTTTCTTATATAAACGGTCATAAAAAAAAAGGGTCAAAATTACCACTTACATATGTTTTTCTCTTCTACCTAGGGTGGCCAGCCCGTATGTTAAGCATCCAATGGCCCATAATGTATACTTTTTTGCTATTTTTATCACAAATATAACTATAAATAGATATCTCAAACCCTTAAAAATAGATGAAAAATGAAACAAAGAAATATTTTGCACTAAATTAACATAAATTGGTTTATAGATGCTCATGTTTTCTCTTTTTTTTATTGTTTCCTCAATACATATCCATTCCACATCTTCACGAAGCAAATGCAAAATATTATCTTCAAAATCATTTATCTCTTCAACCGATGGCAATCCCTTTGTGAATGGATGGATGTCTATGCAATCCTCGACAACTTCTTCATTGTCAATAACTAATCTTGGCTTCATCAGGATGACTAGAGACAACTCCATATCTTAGGGATCCATAGTATAAAAAACTTAGATTGCATGTGATGCCATAATGAAGGGATCATTCCTGTGTCCCAATCTTCTAAAGTCAACCACCGTGATGCCGTCATTATTGTTCTCCAACTTGCACTTAAAAAGTGCTCTGCGTAATCCCCCATAATCAAGTTTCCAAATATCTTTAATGAAACCAAAGTAGTTCATGGTCCTATATACTAGATTTTTGTCCTTGACGGAGGCAATATGCATAGCCTCGGCACGAAGAGTCACACTATTATTTTGGACAAGATGCTGCTCTTCTCTTTCGCGAGTATAGAAAATGTAACCATTTATAGAATATGACATATACGTTGTAACTACTGACGATGGTCTTCTAGCTAGGTTCTTCAAGTCTTGTGACATGCCTCCATCTTGTGATGTGGAGCACTTGCCATAGATGTGCACTCTAATCCACAACCGAAAGGTCCGGTTGTGTTCATCTTGCAATTACTTCTCATTTTTTGCTCTTTTTAGGTTTGCTTTTTTTAATTCGTTCATGTGCACCTCAATGAAAGGCTCTACTTTATTAGCGTTATGCAAGACATAAAAACAAGCTTGCTCCTATTCCTCTTGATTTACTGACGAAGGATTGCCAATAGATAGTCCCCTAGCCTCAATATTTATAGTCTTTGGCACCCCAATTGCGTCCGCATTAGATAGGTACTTGGAGCAAAATTCAACCGATTCTTCAGTTATATAATTTTCTACTATACATCCCTCCGGCCTCTTTTCATTCTTCACATAGTCCTTCAAAACCTTCATTTATCTTTCAAATGGGTACATCTATGTCAAATACATTGGTCCGCATAACTTAATTTCACGTACTAAGCACACCGTTAGATGAATCATGATGTCAAAAAATGCCAATGGAAAATACTTCTCAAGCATGCATAAGGTTTGCACCAACTCTGATTGCAGTGGATCAATTACCTTGGAGCATATTGAATTGAAGAATAAGCACAACTTGGAAATTACAAATCTTACATCTTTTGCTAGAATTCCCCACAAAGCAAGTGGTAGTAATTGCTGCATCAACACATGACAATTGTGTGTTTTTATGCCAATAAGTTTCAAATACTTTACCAACACCAACTTTTTAAAGTTTAAAGAATATCCGTCCGGCACTTTCAATGAAGCAAGCCATTCACAAAGCTTTCTCTTTTTTACTCTTGATAATGTGGTTCCCTCTTTTCTTAGGAAACAAATTAGGTCTAATCTCCATTTCTATGAGATCCAACCAAGCTTTTTCACCATCCTTAGTCATGCTCAAAATGTCAAGCAACATGCCGACTATGGATTCACAAATATTTTTCTCAATATGCATAACATCCAAGCAATGACGAACAAAAAGTGTCTCCTAATATAAAAGATCAAAAAAAGATTGATCTTTTTTTCCATGGTCCATCAATCGACGACTCGTCTTTACCTCGCTTTCTTTTCCCAAATATGACTCTTATATCTTTTACCATTTCAAATATTTGTTCACCTGTCAAAGGAGGAGGAGGGTCTCTTTCTTCGCTGTTGCCATCAAAGGCTTTCTTTTATTTGCGGTAATGATGATCTCTTGGCAACCATCTTCTATGACTAGGAAAAACGATTTTCTTACCTTTCTTCAACTGTTTGTGAGACGTCTCCGTCATGGAAATAGGACCACCAATAGAACTCTTCACCACGTAACTAGATAAATTGCTATATGCAGGGAAGTCGTTAATGGTCCATATCAACATTGCATAGAGTGTAATCATCTCTTCTCGATAAGCATTTCTAACTTTGACTCCATTTTTCCACAAGTTTTTTAGGTCATCAATTAACGTTGCTAAGTATACATCAATGTCATTGCCTGGTTGGTAAGAACCCAAAATCAATAAAGACAACATTAAAAACTTTCATTTTATGCACATCTTTAGAGGGAGATTGTAGTTAACAAGTATTACGGGCCAAGTGCTATGCCTACTGCTCATGTTACCATGTGGGTTCATTCCATCCGTTGACAAAGCGAAATGTATATTTTTTGGATCTGCACTAAAGTCGAGATGATCGACTTCAAAAGTCTTCCATTGGGGTGAATCCGCTGGGTGTCTAAGCATACCATCGTCGACCCATTTGTCATGATAGCATGTCAAATTCTTGGCGTGTTTTGGGTTTTCGAATTAACACCTCAAATGTAGTACTAGTGGAATGTACCATAACACTTTCTTTGGCACTCCATTCTCACCATCTTTTGGCTCCTTTCCTTTCTTCCACCTTGCTTGTTGACAAACCAGATAATAATTCTCATCCTCATACTCATTCCTATAAAGAACACAATCATTTTCACAAGCATGAATTTTCCCATAAACCATTCACAAAGTGCCCAAAATCTTCTTAGCCTTATACATACTAGTTGGTAATTTAGTACCCTTTGGTAGAAGTCTTCCTAAAAATTCTAAAAGCTTTGTGAAACTAGATTTGACCACCCACCTGACGGTTTCAAATTCCATAATCCAACTAAAGTGGACAATTTGGTGAAATTGGTACACCCCTCATATACGGATGTCTCGGCATCATTCATCATTGTCTCAAATACATCTAGACAGTGCACGAAGTGTTCTTTTAAATCATTGACTATATCAACCATATTGTCATGATCATCCATATTATCCTCCATAATAGATTTCTTTTCTTTACTTACTAAAGTTGGATTAAAATTAGACTCGCCATAAAAAGGTCACGTTTAATAACTACTTATAATTCCATTTCCAAATAAATGTCCTCTAACAATTGGAATTGGATGCAATCTATGGTTTCTACATTGAACACAAGGACACCAAAGTTTATCACCATTAGCTTGACTTTTGACAAAATCTAAGAACTCTTCCACATCATTCACATATTCTCTAAATAATCGAAAATTCCACATCCATTTCCTATATACTTTGCAAGTCCTAAATCGAAATAATAAATAGCAAATATTTAATTAAAATTAATTTCACAAATTATATACATATATACCCACCATATATATTCTACCCATCATAAAACAAAGTACACATATCCACTATAAAACAAATAAATCATACCCATAATCTACAACACAACAATCACGGAATAAACAACAAAATCAACAACAATTTATCAATTTTGGATTAATTAAACAACAAAATCAACAACTATTTATCAATTTCTAACAAAAAACTTACAATTTGGAATGAGATTAAAGAGTATAAAGATGGAGAGGGATAGCAGCAGCTATTTCAGAAGGGTCTGTGTTCATATTTGATAGGTGAGTGTCTGATTTGTGTCTGATTATCAAGGTAGGAAAATGGGTTTTAAGTGAGCCACCATGATGGTTTTTCTAAAAAACCGTCATGGTATGTGCAGGAGTTATCATGACGGTTTTCGTCTTCGCGGGTGTAACTTGTCACTTTTTTTTCCCTTATCACGACGGTTTTTTAGAAACAGTCATTAAATAAAGGTTGTATTATCTCGAATTTATTGTAGTGAGTCAAAAAGATAAGAAAATGGGACAGCTGATCTAAACTTTTGTGTTAATTATCAATGTTAGAAGCTCAATTAGCATAGTCGTTTACAAGTCTAAAGTTGAATTTTTGTCCGAGAATTACTTCCGTTCATTGCCTTAAAGTTCAATGACTACTTGGTTGACTTTTTGGATTGAATCTTCTCTTGTTGCACTTCTTAATCACCGGGATATCCCTTTTGGGGGGGGGGGGGGGGGGGGGGGGGGGGGGGGGGGGGG